>ML258983.1:3784-39317 GCA_005239495.1 Nicotiana undulata
AACTCATGTCCAACGTATAGGCGTGGTGACGAGTGCCTATGCGTTGCGGTCAAGTATGCCCGTGAGTCAATTGTGATGAAATTTGCTATGTTCTTAATATTCCCCGCACTATGAGTAAATTATGAATTAAAAGTGATACTTGATGTTGTTTCATGACGTGGAGAGTTATTGAGTTATTCGTTCCAGTTGAGGCTTACACTGTTGAAATTGTATTTCTGATGCGAGGTTGGTTATAGCTGAGACCCTTGTCGGGCATTTGTTGATATTGTAATTGATGAATTCTCCTTGTTGGGACAAGGGAATTGTATTGAATATTTCCATGCACTCGAGACTTCGTATTGTTGATTTTCACATTATTGCTGCCTTGTGTTTTTATTATTCGAACTTAGGAGGTTTGTACCCCTCGAGCAGTTCAATATCGGGTTGTATGCAAAGATCCTTATAATTCAATCCCTCCACCCCTTTAACTCCTTCGACGCCCTGAACTCGGTTGGTCAATTTCTTGAGTTCCTCTGCCAAATTCCTGATGAACTTGTCTTTCTCGTCGGACTCATAGGTATGCAGTGTGGAATGAGCTACGGTTTCCATATAGATGGGGTTGTCATAAGCCTGGAGGTGGTCTCTCGTCTGATCCTAGAGAGGCGGAGTGTTGTAGTGACATGTGTTGCGTGGTACTGGTGGAACGGGATCTTTGGGGTGATTGGGTTGTTTTGGGACGTTTTGGGGTAAAGTGGGGTTCAGAGTATTTGGGAAGTGAACGTATGGAACGTTGAGGGAGAATGATAAGTGGGCCAAATTCTTGACTTGGTCAAGTTCCTCTTGGAACTTCAGCAGCTTCTTATCTAGTGGAGACATACCCTCGTGCAGAACCTGAATACCCTGACCATCAGTGATCTCAACATGTCCGTCCCTGTTGTCTTTTCTAGTACCGCTTGCATCTGCCATCTTAGTTTTACCCTTGATTTTTCCTTTGGGAGGACAGGGAGGAGGAGTAGGAGGAGGGCCCTTTGATGTTGATGCCAGAGTGCACGAACTAACCTTTGGGGAAGGGGAATAACTAACAAAAAGGTAGTGAAGTTAGTGAAGATTATAAAGAATATTGCGGTAATTTAAACACGTAGTGCGAAAATATAAAACGCATCCTAAGGTGGGGAACCTCTTTACGCCCGAGGTAGGCCTAACGACAAATTAATTTGGAGAACTTAAGTACTAAATGCCTCATTTTATTGATAATAAAAATAGTCAAATCCAACTTGACTCTAAAAATACGAAAATATAAAATGTCACTAATGGCCAGTGGCCTCATTACATCAAAAGCAAAGTAAAGACAAATCCTATATATTTGGCCCCAGAAGGACCTTCCCCAGACTCGGCACCTCTACTTGCCTTAATCAACATTCCCATCTCGCGGAGTTCCAACAGTAAGTAGGTCTTGGCTAGAATTCCTACTTCAGTTCCCTCGGTCTTTTGACAAGTCTCGATCCTCCTAAGGAACCTTTCCTCCAAGTCAACTATGCCTCGTTCCAAGTGTGCTAGCCTCTGGGTGGAAGTGATGGCCATGTCCTTCCAGTCCTCGATCAGCTTTTTGTTGGCTACGTGGTTTTTGTGATGATCTTCTTCACAGTAACAAAGCCTTTTGCGAAGTTGGTTGAGCCTAGTTGTTTCCTCGGCTTTCTCATCTATGACCCTATGTCCTCGAGCGAACCCTGGCTCAATACTTCCTCCCCAGTTATCTTCCAACCATCCCAGATAGTATGGAGAGCAACCAGCGTGATACCTTTCAGGCTCGATAGTATCCTTCTCCAACCGGATCCTGCAGTGCCACAACTGCTGAGCTTGACACTTGTGAGGGATGTCGTCATCTTGGAAGTCCGCCCTGAGATGACTCATTTTCTCGACCCTTGGGACGAATTGCTTCCTCCCCCCTGCCTTATGAAGCGAATCGGGACGTAAGGGTACGTCCCTCTAAGACCAATCAATATCAGGAACGGAGTGTCTCTAGTCCGAATGATGAATTCGTCGGTCGGGAACCACTCAAACATCCATTGGATTTGATCCTCGGTCAGATCTTCCAATAACTCAACCCATCCCTTGGCATTCTCTGGCTGTGCAAACATGTCGGGGATGTAGTTCATACGCTTTGGATGATGGAAAGCAATATGATCATCCCAAACTCTCCTATGTATGTCTTGACGGTAGTCACCCCTTTGCAAATGCTCGGTGAGCCAAAGCTGAAGTAGCAGGTTGCAACCCTCAAAATATTTCGCTCCTCGTTGACAGTTCTCCAAAGCTCGGTATATGTCAGCAACAATCATGGGTACAATGCTGAAATCTTGTCCGTCGATCCCTTCCATCAGAGTCTTGGTAACCATAGCCAATCTGGTGTGGATTCTCCCCTTCTTTGTCGAGAAAACCATCAATCCCAAAAAATAGAATATGAAGACAAATACACGGTGGTGAATGTGTCCTAGAAAGGTGAGGGAGAAATACTCCTGATATGTGCGGTAAGACTGACTACGGCCATACCTCTCGTACAAATAGTCAAAAGGGATGTACGAGTCTTCCAAGCAGACTAAATCTGGATTCTTCTTGAGTCCCATCATCTTGAGAAAACCTTGGCCTGTTCGATTTTTAGGCATCAATAAGCCTTGAGACTCCCAAGGCAAACCATCTAAACCCCCTATTTCCTCTAGCAGCGGTGTCATCTCATTGTTCCCAAATCGAAAAATCGATCGATCACAATCCCAGAATAAGGTGGAAGTCTCTATCATCATGTTATTAGGCTGAATGTCCAAAAGAGAGGGCAAGTTGCCCAGGTGTTTTCTGACTGTTGTCTTGTCGCTTGAATGCAAGTCTTCCCACCAGTTTAGAAGTTTTGGGTGGATGTTGGTGACCATGCCGAATCTGGGGACCTCGTGCCTCATCTCTGCAAAATAAACAGGTTAGGCCCTTACCGCCACCGGACTCGACTATTTAATATCAATAATTAGCAATGAGCATTTAAGTTCTCCAAATAAATGCACAGAACGTGAAAACGTCCTTTTGGGTTCCAGGGAAACCCAATGGACTTTGGACGAGGCTATCTTAAAGGCTATTGTGCGGACAACACGTTAGCCTGGCTAGGTTTGACCATGATGTATGCAACACACAATAGAGTAAGGTTTCTATTGGGGTTTTAGACTGGTACCCTTAAGCGGACAACTCAAGGGGGAAGGCACGGAACCGTCGACTGCACCGCTGATCGACTAGTTTTACCGCAAATACGCCTTTTCAAATTTAGGGGTGATAATATTGGAATAGCGCAACCACTCATTGTAAGCGTTGCTATAGGATTTGTTTGGCACGAGTGGAATATGAATGCGGAGCATGATATGTAATAATAGGCATTAAAACAGATAGGCATGTATTTTCACGTTTGAGAAAAACGGTAAAGAAAGGAAATACAACAGTTATAATGGAAAGCGGTTACAAAAAAACACGAAGATATGTTAGTTACGTTCGGGTGAAATACTTGCAAAAGTAAGCAGTTAACAACATATAATAGGAAAAGGCGTAAGCATTTAGATGCAAATTTAAGGTCCAAATTCACAAAGCAAATTGTAATGGTATAAGCCTAGGGAAGATCCCCAGCAGAGTCGCCATGCTGTCGCGCCCCCTTTTTCTATCGCACGAGTTAGGTACGGAGAGATCGGGTTTATGACATTTTTGGATAACTCCTTAAAAGAGAGGGTTTAAGGAAGAGTCGCCACCTAACGATTTTTATGGTGCGTTAGGGCACCTAGAGTTGATAACTCATGAACTAGTTCGCGTTACCAGAGATTGGGTAAGGGCTTGAAATTATCTTAAGGGGAAGGTGTTAGGCACCCCTCAAGATCCACAACTGTGGGTCCCAGTCAACAAGTTTTGTGAATTTGGACTGTGAGCAAGTAACAAGTAAGGTTCATATATGAGGGGAATTAAAGCAAGTACGAAAATCTTTAAAGGTTTTGGAAAATCATTAGAATAAACATTTGAAAAGAATTATCCTAGGTTTAAAGTAATACGGATCACTTCAATGCAATACCCGGTATGTCACACCTCGAAGAGGCGGCTACACGTGGTATTAGCGCACCGGTCATCATATCCGTATTCTACCCTCCCCACCCTGTAAAGGTTAAAAATGCGTGTGTTGGTTACGAATGCTTATTGCGTGCCATTACCCGTCCCATCCTATAAGTCCTGGAGGGTGTTTAAGACTGCTAATCCTACAAGGCAGGGACTAGGCTGAACCCTTAGGTTTAAAGAATAAAATACTAGGCGACATACAAAACAAGTAGGACTGCACATAAAAGGGAACATATAAAGACAAAGAAAGGCTCACAGGTCCCTCCACACATAGGCATGTAAGTAGCACGTCTCAACCACGATTAAAGTCTCAAGACAGGAGTTCAAAGTAGGAATTTTAGTAAAATAATAGGTCATAGGAATCTGACTGGAAAACTTAGCAAAGACAGAAGATTTAATTAAGACTGAGTGACTTGAAGGGTAGTTGATTTTCAAAAGACTACAGTTGCTAAAGGTAGCGATAAGATTCAAAAGTATGCAGTGATTTAAAGCTCTCAGAAAAAACGTAGAAGAAAATCATTTAAACATGGGTTTGAAGTAATTTTAAAAGATAATGGGATTAAAATACAGTTGCTTAACATAGAGTAATAACTATCAGTTTTCAAAGAACTGTAGTAAAAGTAACAAGGTAGTGTCAAAATATAGTTACTTTAAAGACATACAAAGCAAGGATTTGAAATGCACGATTTTGATTGGAACGAGGAATCTTTTGAAATCCCAGTAGTTTGAAAATATAATAGAACAAGAATCAGTGAAAATTAGTAAAAGGAAATAGATGCACAACTTCAAGACTGTTAAAAATAGAGCAGGAATTTTAATAAAAGTAAAATGAACTCCAGTGAGGTAAAACAGGAGAGGGAACAACAAGGTTCAAAATGTTCAAAGAGGGCTGATTAAACTAGTAGAACATAATTGATTTTATTTAATGCGTATTAGGCCTAAAGTTTGCCTAGGCGTCGTATACACTGCCTATTGATTTTGAAGAGTGAACATGCATATTTGGATTCTGATTTTAATAGATACATGTTTGCAGGAAATTGTTTCAAGTAGATTAAACATGTTTTATGGGAGTATTAGATTATGTTAACTAGGCGTTCAAGTTCTGATAAATAAGAAGTCCTAAGGGCAGAATATCTAATGCACAAAGTATCACCTTAAGACATGGTTTCTATATGTCATGCATGAGCAATACATTATGACAACCTTTTGTTACTCGTTTAGTCATACTAAGAGCATGGTGTCAGATGGTGTGAATATAATAGATATATTGAAATGAAGAACCTAAACATGATTTTTAATGCATGGTATGCATGTACTAAGCATGATACTATTGCGCACATAGGGAAATAAATCCTAAGTCATGTTTTCTACCCATACTACACTAAACATGCATAATTCCCTCCCATATTCACTATCCAACCCCAATTGTTTGTTTACAAATTATTACAGAGCATAGAAAATGAATTACAGTAAATGCAAAGAGAAAAGTAAGAAGTTATTCTATAGAGAGCCTTCAAAGAGGCCCAACCTTCCAGCCTCACCCCTTTCGAGCTTCACAGCCTCACATAGCCTGGGTGCGGCAAAGCTCCCAAAGGCCCTTGTGAGGGCCCTGGCCAATACCAGCACCCAGCAATTGCCAAAGTTGAGATAGGTGCAGTGTAGAATTACATGCCTCAGTGTGTCAAAGTTCAGAGGGAATTCAAGGTCCCTAAGCAATTCTCACACTGAGGGGGTGGAACCTAAAGGTCTAAGAGTAGTGTGAAGTGCGGGAAGGAGTAGTTAAAAGTGTTAAGTTTGAAAAGGAGTTTTGAAATAACATGACTTTAGAGAATAATAGAAAGACCTTTTATGTAAAATTAGTTTGAAAAGGAAGCAGTAGAATGGTCACAACTCAGCAGAATTCAAGAATAGCAAACACAAATAGGGGAAAGGGATTGGGACAAGTAATGATAGCAGCATCTTTGCAGTAGTTAATCCTTAGCACAAAGTTACAGATTTTCATAGAGTATGATATGCCAAGAGTTTATCATATATCATAGATACAAGTCTGAGAATACTAAGTGTTATAGGTGCATTAGAAGCCAGGCAATTGAAGAAGAAACCTACATAAAGAGATATTAAATATGCAGAAAGAAGAAGTAAAAGATCACATAGGCCATAATGAATCATAGAGAGGAAAAAAAGAGTCATGATAGGCTAGAAGAAGAAGAGAGATCATAGAGAGATAGAGTAGACATACTAGTTACATGGTAGGCAATAGAACCATAAGTAAAAGCACAAAAGAAACAACAAGAATCTTAACCAAAATTGAAACATATTGTTTGAGGATTTTGTAAACTTAAATTAGAACATACCAGTGTTAAGAGATAGAGAGTAAAGCAGAAGAGAGCAAAATGATAGCACTATTAGCCTTGGCTTGCACCCGGCTAATAATAGGCAAGAATAGAGAGCAGCAAATAGAGCCAAAGAGAAACAGAAAGAGCACATGAGAGTAGTATAGTGTATTGATGTCTGTGTGTGTTCGTGTTAGTCAAGAGTGTCTTTATAAAGAGAGAAGACATGGTATATATAGTTTGAAAAAACGAGTAGTCACACAGGTAAAGGGTGCACAGTTATGGAAATACAACCAATTAGTATCAATTAAATTACTAGACTCCGTCAATTAAGGGGTCCAGTTTAACGGTGCAGCCAAGGCTAAATATGGAAAGGAAATCAACTTATAAAACTGATTTTATTTAATTACGGACAAGGAAATCATATGGAACATAGTAAGAGCCATATACATAGTATATAATTAAGGAAAGTTGAACTAATATTATATTTATAAAGTAAAATAGAGTATAAGTTTTGAAAATCAATTGAAGTAATCTCGGACCTAGTTACAATCACAGGGAATCCAAAATAGTTAAGGAAAATATCACATAAACATGGAAAGAATTCAAAAATTGGTACAAAATTACAGAGGGAATACACAAGATCATCTATTCATGGAAAGCATCATAGGCTTGGGGATTTTTACACAAATATCAGTGTAAGATCAGTAGGTAAAAACCAATAAGGTAAATGGTCGGTCCTATCAAACATTTAAACAGTAGTCACATATCAACATAAAGAGATACTCGTAGAATAGCAGGAAATTAGAGGTCATAACAATGAATTAAAGCAAAAGTCATAAAGAGCACGCGAGTACACATAGTCAAACAATAAAGATCAACCTAGAACACTAGGGTTTCAGCAATAACAGTTCAGGCAACAAGAAATCATGAGATAATGCTTAAACACAATATAGGTGACTAAAAATCAAAAGGAAAATATTTTTGAAAACAGGGTTAAGAAACCCTAATTTTGAAGTTGTTAAAAAATGAGATTTTCTGGAGAAAACAATAGAGAGTTCATAATATTGTAAATGTAAAACGAATATTAAAAGAACAACCGAGATACAGAAGATTAGGGTTTTGTGGAACCCATAAAAGAGGGCAAACCTCATGAACGACATAGATTTAGGCCGGAGAGACTGTAACACTTACTCAAACGGCCGGGGAAAGGACGAAAAATGACAAGAGGCCCAAATGAGGTGAGTGGACCGCTCCAGGCTTGTCTGAAGAACTCAGGGTATCACTGAGCAGGTGAGAGGAGAGTGGATGACCGGGAGATGATAGGGAATCAAAGTTTCGGTGAGAATCCACCGGAGAAGATGACTGGAGTCCATCGGAGAGGGAAAGTCAAGTGACTTCTAGAGAGTTGTAGAGATAAAAAGAGACAGAGAGAGATGAGATATGAGAGAGGAAGCGTCTCGAAGAGAAATGAGACAGGGAAGGGGGGGGGGGGGGGGGGGGGGTAGGTCAGAGATATTTTAGGAAGATTGATCCTGGGCCGTTGATCTAATTTGATCAACGGCTTAAATGATCTGAAGGGTTGGGCCGGGTTGGTTTAGGATCTGGGTTGGGTATTTTAATTGGGGTTAATTTGGCTTAAAATGTGGCTAAGGTTTAAATAAAAATGTGACTAATTGTTAAATACTTGTACATATAGATAATTAATTAATTAAAATAGCTAATAGTTGTATAAAAATAAAATTATGTTAAAATAGGTAGAATTACAATAATAAAACAATAATAAAATGTAAGAAACATAAATTCGAATTTTAAAAGGTATAAAATGTCTAATTATACCATATTTGCAAAAGTGATTGTAATTACAATTAAATAAGACCCCATTGGCCAATTTAAGAAATAATTTGATTTTAACAAGTCAAAAGTGATTATAAATGACATAGTGAACTGGAAAATTTTTTGAAATTATTTTAGAGCACAATTTATGAATTATAAAGATATACAATATTAAATAAATAGGGAAATAATTTAGATAAAAAATATGGAAAAATAGGAAAAATACTCATTATTACAAAGAGTGATTTTGAAAGCTCATATACAAGTTTGAAAATAATTTGAGAAAAATTGGGTATCAACATGTGTGATATGGGTTATACGGATTCCAATCGAGCTTGCCGCTCAAAATGATTGTTGAAGTAATCAGAGAGCTTATTGTGAATTATATTGTTGTTGTGTGGGCTGTTTGGTGACTTTTGGTAACATATAGGATGTAGTTAAAACAGGGGAGGTGCTGTACTTTTTCTTGTAGAATATTTATTTTGAAATATGAGAGTTATAATGCTTGTATGATGACGACGAAGTCAGGTTACTCATTGTAGACGTAAGAAGATCATATTGAGCTTGGTTGACAATTGGAGAGAAGATTGAAAAGGTATGTTAAGGCTCTTACTTCATTCTTTTTGCATGATCTAGAGTGAAATGAATGTAAATGATACGCTATTTCATAATGAATCTACTTCTAGCAACTAAGGTGGTCCATGTTGTTCTTTCCTTACAAAGTTATTATGAGAATGTATGTATGATCCTTGAGTCCTAGTGAAGTTCATATTCATGGTATGATGTCCATAATGTTAATAGAAGGTTCAACTACCTTACGTAACTCCAAAAGGTTTAGAGCGTGATTCTATGAGTCTAACATGCATTATATATAGTATCTATTTTACTCTACCGAGCCGCACTATAGTCGGCTGGGTACGACACCTATTGTGCAACCACTGATCAGTTGGGTTTTACCGAGCTCCACATGGCCAGGTACATTTTTACCGAGTGCTCCTTGAGGCCAGGTACGATATGATGATGATTCCTACATAGGCGGGTGTTTTTAAAATATTATGTATATATATGTATCACATATTTAATGTCACTATCTCTTAGAGGCACTCAGATGCTACAAGTTGTATCTCATATATCTCTATCTACATTATTGTTCTTATTTATGCTTTTCTGCCTTACATACTCAGTTCTTTATTCGTACTGACGTCTCTTTTGCCTGGGGACGCTGCGTTTCATGCCCGCAGGTCTCGATAGACAGGTTGACAGTCCTCCTAGTAGGCTATCAGCTCAGCGGAAGGTGTTGCTACACTCCACTTGCTCCGGAATGGCATATTTGGTCAGTATGATTGGAACATGTATTGACTGGTATGGCGGGGCCTTGTCCCAACCTATATGACATTTATGTAGTCTTAGAGGCTTGTAGACAAATGTCAGGTATATGGATACTTGTATGGCCTTGTCGGCCTATGTTTTGAGCTTACAAATGATCATGTCATCCTTATAGGCCCGTATGTCACATATATAAGTTTCTATATAATGTTGGGTCATCCTATATCTAGTATGCACTTATATTTTGTTCTTGTTATTTCATGACGACCTTTTTTGGACCATTTACCCATGATAGTATGATAAGAAAGATATGTTATGTCGGTACTCGGTTGAGTAAGGTACTGGGTGCCCGTCGCGGCCCATAGGTTGGGTCGTGATAGGTGCGATTGTGATTATTGTGATGCATGAGGTTTTTCTCGTGCAACGTGTGGATAAGGATCCATCCCCTGGTGTCGCCCTCTCATATTCTCACTTGATGGCGTACATGTGGATTATGGTACCATGATTGTTGTGATTGATTTTTTTGTGTGGAGTATAAGGATGGAATTTCACTATTGATGACATGTGGAGTATAAGGGTGGCATTTTACTAATTTTGATTAGCACAAGGGTGGCAATTCACCGATATTTCACCATTGATGATCATGTGAAGGTATAAGGGTGGAAATCTTGATCATGCACATGCATTATTTATGCATTATCATGCATCCTTAAATGTTTTCACATTGAATTTAACATTCCCTTTGTCGCACCCCATTTTCTCGTGAAAGCGGGTTTTGACATGTGACAACTCTTTTAAATGAAGGATATGTATTAAAAGAAAAGATTCTCCACCTAACGGGTTTTTAGGTGCGTTAGGGCACCAATTATGCAAACGACTATGTTTGGCTAGTCAACATCACCAAAGATCGGGTAAGGGCTATAATTACCTCAAAGAGAAATTGTTAGTCACTCTTTGAAGTCCATAGCTGTGGGTCCCGGCTGTCACGACCCAAATTCCTAACTCAGGCCGTGATGGCACCCAACACCGGAGTCAGGCAAGCCAACACTAGTTTACTAACGAGGTTGCCTTATTTAATTGAATAGTTGAATACTTGCCAAGTTTTAAGTTAAGAAATTGTTAAATGAAGCGGATAAGTGAGGCAACTTAATTTAATGTAACTCAAAAAATCATGTGCCACCATATAATGTATATCAAAAATACCAGAAAGTCTACCACGTGAGCCAAGACCTAGTGTCACAAGTCTACAGGCAACTAGTAGAATATACAGGACTAGACAAAATAAATGAACTACTGTCTGGAATAAATAGACAGAGATATCCAAAATAATAGAAAACTCCACAGTGCTGTTGGAGATCGCCAAGAGGAGCAGCTCACCGTGTAGTCGAGTCCGTAATATACTCTCAGTAATGAACACCGGTATGGTGACCAGGTGCAACTGCCTCAGAACTTGTACAATTAAGTACAGAAGCGTAGCATGAGTACATATAAATAAATATGTACCCAGTGAGAATCCCGTCTAAACTCGAAGAAGTAGTGACGAGAGGTAGACATGATACTTACTAGGGTCAATAGCAATAGGTATATAATGAATCTAGACAGGATTAACAGTCATAAAAAAATAATCAAGAAGACATAAGTTATTAAGTGTGCGAACTTGCAATCTAACATCATATGTCAATTAACAATTATCATAAAGTCTAAGTTCCCTTCCACATAGAGCAGTTTATTGAATAATGATAATAATACTCTCAGTCAAATTCATAGCACATAATATGCCGAGGCGTACGGCCGAAGCGACGCAAAAATAAATGTGCACTACCGAGGGTTGAACGACTCGAACCATAGATGCATCTATTACCCCGCTCGCGAATCTATCATGCGACGCGGTTGACATATTTATAAGGCTACCCTGCTCATGAATCATACATGCGACACGGGTGCTCGTATACATACACAGAATTATCAGGAAACTTCAGGAATTTATCATGGATTATACTTGTAAAATAGAGATTTAAGCATTTAAACTTACACATAACTTCCTAATATCCTCATGTCAATTTCAAAGATAATAAGAAACTAGGAATAGATGTAGAGATACATGTAAGGCACATAAAGGCATGCTTGTGAATCCTAAATTCTACCCGACATAACATAGTAGTAGCTACGCACGGACTCTCGTCACTTTGCGCGTGCGTAGCCCCCGCAAATAAGGATAATTCAATCATTTACATTTACCTATGGGGACAATTCCCTCTTACAAGGTTGGAAAGGAGACTCACCTCGTGTCGAATCTACTTCTCTGACCAAGAACGCACCCAAAACTCCGAACTCTACACACGAGGACTCAAAATAGCCAAATGTTATACAAATATATCAATGCATGCTCAAAGTATGGAAATTCTCCTACTTATTTAGTAAATTCATCATTCTTGAAGAAATCCCAAGATACCCCCCCGGGCCCACATGCTCGAGTTTTGGAAATTTTCGTAGAAATCACTCACCCATAACCTAAGGATCATTAATATATGATTTTTGTATGCTTTCATGGTAGACAAGTGGTGAAATTCTCTAAAATTCATCAACCCTAGGTTCCCCCTCTAACCCTTGATTTACATTAATTGGGGTGTTAATCTACTTAGTAATTGATGTATTAAACAAACATTGAAGTGAAAATTACTTACCTCTTGGTAGCTAGGTCGAATACCCTCTTGTGAGCTCTCAAAATCGCCTATGGTGAAGAAGAAATGGTGAAAAATGGCTAAGTCCCGTGTATAAAAGAGCTCACTGCCTTCAGTGATCGCGCACCTGCGGCTCGAGGACCGCACCAGTGGTCTCGCACCTGCGAGCCAAGGCTCGCCCCTACGGAAGTGGCTCAGAAGGCCTGGGATCGCACCTGCGGAGGGAGGCCCGCACATGAGGAATCATGTCCGCACCTGCGATAATGGACCTTCTCACCTAGGGCTGCACCTGCAACTGGGCAACCGCACCTGCGGTCACACCAGTTCAGGTGCACCGGCAGTTAAGGCTTCTAGCTTTTGGCCTCATTTGGTGCCCGGGAGGCACTGGTCCCACCTGAGCCCCCGTCCAAAAATACCAACAAGTCCTAAATCATATTACGGACTTGCTCGAGCCTTTGGAACAGCCGAAACAACGCTAAAACTCCAAATCACCCCTCAAAGCCCCTTAGAATCAAACTTAAGAACTTTAAGTTCTTGAATTCGGTTTCAATGCGCCGAACCGACCTATACTACTCGGAATGATGCCAAAATTTTCAGGCAAGTCCTAAATGACTTAACAGAACTATTCCTAGTCTCGGAATGCCGTTCGGACCTCGATAACAAAAAAGCACATTCCAAACCAAATTATGAACTTAAGGAAACTCTAGTTTCGCTATTTGGCGTCAAAACGCTCTCGGGTCATCTAAAACCCAATCCAGACATACACACAAGTCTGAAATCATCATACGAAGCTACCGGAACTGTCGGAACTCAATTCCGAGGTCATTTTCTCAAAAGGTTGACCAAAGTCAAACTTGGCCAAAAAGGCCAGCCTTAAGGAACTAAGTGTTCCTATACTGCTCTAAACACTTCTGAATCCCGAACCACCCGTCCCCGCAAGTCATAAATCACTATAAGCCGCTACGGGAAGTCTTATTTAGGGTATTGGGGTCCGAATACGCAAAACGACCGGTCGGGTTGTTACATTCTCCACCTCTTAAACAAACGTTCGTCCTCGAACGGGTCAAGAATCATACTTGATGTGCTGAATAAGTGTGGATATCTGCCCCGCATGTCCTCTTTGGACTCCCAAGTCGCTTACTTTACTGGTTGGCCCCTCCACTGGACCTTTATGGCAGAAACTCTCTTGGATCTAAACTAGCGATCCTGTCTATCAACAATAGCAACTGGCTCCTCCTCGTAGACGAATCTCTCATCCAACTGAATAGTGCTGAAATCAACCACGTGAGAGAAGTCGGCGTGGTATCTCTGGAGCATAGATACATGAAAGACTGGCTGAACCCCTGATTTGGAGGTAAAGCAAGCTCATAGGCAACCTCTCCAACTCGCCTCAACACCTCGGAAGGACCTATAAACTTCGGGCTCAGCTTGCCCTTCTTCCCGAACCCCATAACACCCTTCATTAGCGACACCTTCAACAGTACCTTGTCTCCCTCCATAAATTATACATCATGCACCCTCTGATCCGCGTAACTCTTTTGTCGGGACTGTGCTATGCGGAGCCTCTCCTGAATCAACTTCACTTTCTCCAACGCATCCTTCACCAGGTCGGTGCCATATAACTTAGCCTCGCCAGGCTCAAACCACCCGACAGGAGAACGACATCGCCGACCATACAAAGCCTCAAATGGAGCCATATCGATGTTGTATTGATAACTATTATTGTAAGCAAACTCGGCCAAAGGCAAGAACTGGTCCCACTGACCTCCAAAGTCAATCACACATGCCCTGAGCATGTCCTCCAATATCTGAACTGTGCGCTCCGACTGGCCATCAGTCTGAGGGTGAAATGCTGTGCTGAGATCTATCTGGGTACCCATCTCACTATGCAATGCTCTCCAGAAGTGCGAGGTGAACTGAGGACCTCGATCTGATATAATGGACACCGGCACACCGTGTAACCGGACTATCTCCCGAATGTAGATCTGGGCTATACTCTCAGAAGCATAAGTAGTACCTACAAGAATGAAATGCGCCGATTTGGTCAATCTATCCACAATGACCCAAACCGCGTCAACCTTCCGCAAAGTCTGAGGCAACTCAACCACGAAGTCCATAGTGATGCGCTCTGTTGACCCAAGTCACTGCATAGTTTTGAAGATTGACAAATGTCGGACCAGTTGAACCAGGTCCATCAGAGCACACATACTTGACCTGACGAGCCTATAGTAAATGCACATGCACATAGAACCATCCTTCTTCTTTACGAACAACACCGATGCACCCCAGGGTGATACACTAGGCTGAATGAACCCCTTATCAAGGAGTTCCTGAAGCTGCTCCTTCAATTTCTTCAACTCTGCTGAGGCCATGTGGTAAGGCGGAATAGAGATAGGCTGGGTATATGACAACAAGTCAATACCAAAGTCAATGTCTTTGTCAGGTGGCATGCCTGGAAAGTCTGCAGGGAATACATCCAGAAACTCACGGACCACATGAACTGAATCAATAGAAGGAGTCTCACTACTAACATCCCTCAAAAAGACCAGATAAGACTCACATCCCTTCCCAATCATACGCTGAGCCTTCAGATGGGAAATCACCCTACTAGGCGCATACTCCACCGAACCTCTCCACTCAATCCTCAGTAATCCGGGCATAGCTAAGGTCACGGTCTTGGCGTGACAGTCAATAACAACATGGCACGGAGATAGCCAATCCATGCCCAATATCACATCGAAGTCAACCATGCTAAGAAATAATAGATCCACCCGGGTCTCTAGACCCCCAATAGATATGACACAACACCGGTACACCCGGTCTACAACAACCGTATCCCCCACTGGAGTCGACACACGAACAGCTGAAATCAAGGACTCACGGGGAATACCCAAGAAATGTGCAAAGTATGATGAAACATATGAATACGTGGAACCAGGTCAGCCACCTAACTATAATAGTTCTAAGTTCGATTATTGGAGAAAATGCTCATTTTTAATAAATCCAAATCAGTAGTAGTAGAAATTCAGAAATTGGGAAACAATTTAAGGAAGGAAAACAAAATTTCAAATACTACAACCTTGGATCTGGTGTCACGCAATCATGAGCTGCTAATACATAAATAAGACCCAAAAGAAGGGAAAATGATCAACATAGTATAAAAGTAATACGACAGGTAGAATAAGAGAAGAGATGACGAAATCACGGTCGCCAGCTGCTACCTCATCAACTCCGATGAAACTGCTGTGACTCACTGACCAGAGCTGGATCTCAATGTACCTGGATCTGCACACAAGGTGCAGGGTATAACGTGAGTACACCAACTCAGTAAGTAATGAATCAAGATATTGTCTCCTAATGCGAGAATGTTTCAAACTGATAAAGATGATAGAAGTTGAATTCAGCAAGGATAGTAACAAAGGAAGGAAGTTGAGTTTAATTCGAACTCTTTCACCCAGTTAGAGTTGTACTAGAATTGAATGACAAACTCAACTACTGACTCTATAAATACTTGAAGTATTCCTGCTGAAATTCTGGACGCACAAGTACAGAAGTGAATCAAGATCTGAAAGCAAAATTCCCAGTTATTTTGCAAGCAGAATTATTGTGCGATACAAAGGCTACATATCAGCTAGAAGAACCAGTTCCATCATTTGTGTATTGAGTCTAGTTGATTGTAGTAGGAGTTTTAATATTGTATCTTTTCGGCTTTCATAGAAGCAATTGTAATAGGTACACATTGTTCAAGTTAGAGTTAACTTGAAGCTTGTAGAAATTAGCTAGAGGCTAGTTGATACAAAGGGATTAGAGTTAGTCCTAGGATTACAAAAGAGTGTATTTTGTAAGTCCGTTTGACTCAGAGTTTTTAGTGAAGAGTTTGAGCAAATCCTACTGAGGAGTAGGTCGTGGTTTTTTCACCTTTTGAGCCAGGTGGTTTCCACATAAAAATCTCTGTATTTTTACTTTACTTCTTTTATTATTCCGCACCAGTAGAAGTTGGAACACAAAGAAGAACCAGGTTCTTCTTGTGAGACAGCACCCGAAAAATTGGGTACCACACATTTAACCTATATTCTTGTGTGGTATTGACGTCTAAAACATCAATTGGTATCAGAGAAGGTATCCTTGAAAAGGTTAACACCTTGGAAAAGATCAAAATGAGTGCACCACTTGAAAACTGAGAGGGTCAATCAACTGCAAGGCCACCACTTTACAACGACCAGTATTACTCCTGGTGGAAGAACAGGATGAAGGACCACCTGATTGGAGAAGACTATGAACTCTGGGACATAGTCAGTGGTGGTCCTCTAGCTACCATGAAGAAGACTGCTGAAGGTGTATATGTACCAAAGACTAGAGTTGATTGCACTGCTGAGAATCTGAAGAAATGGGAGAAGAATGCAAAGGCCAAAAAGTGGTTAATGTGTGGACTAGGTCCAGATGAGTATAGCAGAATCCAAAGCTGCACCACTGCCAAAGAGATCTGGGATACCTTGCAAGTAGCCCATGAAGGAACACCTCAGGCAAAAAGTTCAAGAGGTACTCTACTATACTCTCAGTATGAAAACTTCACTATGAAATAAGGAAAGACTATCCAAGAGATGTACACAAGGTTCACAACCTTGACTAATGAACTTAAGTCTCTTGGAAGAGTCATTCTTGAAGAGGACAGGGTTGAGAAGATCTTGACAATTTCCTGGGAAAGTAAAATCACTGCTATTCAGGAATCCAAAAATATGGCAACCCTGAGATTGGATGAGCTGATTGGAAACCCCACAGCCTATGAACTCAAAAGGCAGACAATGAAGATAGATGGTCCAAAGAAGGAGAGGAGTCTAGCAATGAGAATCACTAAGGGAGCAGATCTGAAGGAAGATGAGATGGCCATGATTACCAAAGAATTCCGAAACTTTCTCATGAGGAAGAAGGGCATCTCTAGAGGAGGAAACTACAACAAAGCAAAAGCTCCAGAAAGGCCAACCAACGAGGGATGCTACAAATGTGGTAAGACTGACCATCTCATCAAAACCTGTCCTCAGTGGGAAGTAGAATGGAAAAATGAGAGATATGAAAGAAGGAACAGGAAGAAGAAACTGGTCCAACCCAAGAAAACCACAACTAAGGCTAGGGTTCCTGCTTGGGGGGAAAGTTTAGATGAGGAATCAGAAGATGGAGAGACTGAAGATCAGGCGCTCATGGCAATTGGAGAATCTGATGAGGAATCACATGAAGAACCAGAGGTAAGTATCTCCCATCTTAAAAACAAAATAAAGTTCCTATCTGAGGAAAAACTCTCTGAGTTGCTACTTGATTTCATAGATGATTTTGAGGAAACAACCAAAGAAAAGGATCAACTCTCTAAAGAATGTGCAATGCTAAAAGCAAAGTGCAAGAACCTGGAAATCAGAGTCAGTGAATCTGAAAAGAAAACACTGTCTTGTTGAACCAGGTTCATCCACTTGAGACTGAGATTCTAGAACTAAAATCTGAGAACTTAAAACTGAGATTAGGATCCAGTAAAAAGGTTGTTGATCACTCTCATGTCATGTTAGAGGAAAATTTGGAAAAACTAAAAGATAAAATGCCAAGGATGAACAGATAATATCACTTAAAGAAGAACTTGGCAAAGCCAAACATGAATTAGATAGAACTTATAAATGGAATAAATCCTCTGATGCCTTGACATGGCTTCAAGAGAATCATAGTAGCAACCAGAGAGGGCTTGGTTTTGGGAGTCAATTGCCCAAGTGGTATCCCAAAAGCAAGTATCTATCTCTTCCTGAAAATAAAATCTGCACCCACTAGGCCAGTCAAAAAATGAGAGGTTTGTGAAAACGAAAAACTGGCTACCAAACCGGGTAAAAAAAAATTTGATTCATCCATTCTCTCATAGAAAAGGACCCAAACTAGTTTAGGTTCTTAAAACTAACCCCTGATTTCTTTTTGTAGGTACAAGTGAGAGGAAGCAACCAAATTTGGTTTTTGGATAGTGGCTGCTCAAAGCATATGACGGGGAACAAGGAACAGTTCCTTTCACTTGAAAACCTCAAAGGAGGAAATGTCTCCTTTGGAAATGGAAAGAAAGGTGAAATTATAGGGGTTGGCAAAGTAGGTAAGGATGACACATGTTCCATCGAATATGTGTACTTGATAGATGGCTTGAAATATAGCCTGATCAGTGTGTCACAATTGTGTGACAGAGGTAACCTGGTTGCTTTCATTTCCACAAAATGTTTTGTGATTAACTTGCTTACTAACAAGATTGTTTTGAAGGGAAAGAGAATGAATAATCTCTATGTCATAGACTTGTCCACACTGTCTAAAAATGAACTCACTTGCTTAAGTGTTTTGGACAGTGATCCCCTCCTTTGGCACAAACGACTTGGACATGCAAGTCTAAATCAGCTTAACAAATTAGTCTCTAAGGACTTAGTGGTGGGACTCCCTAACATTAAGTTCAAGGAAGACAAAGTTTGTGAGGCATGTGCAAGGGGGAAGCAGGTAAGATCCTCATTCAAAAGTAAGAAAATGGTCAGTACCACCAGGACGTTGGAACTGGTTCATCTGGATCTGTGTGGTCCAATGAGAACTCTGAGCAGAGGTGGTAAGAAATATGTGATGGTGTTAGTTGATAATTACTGAAGGTTCACGTGGACCTTATTTCTGGCATCTAAAGATGAAGCATTTGATATGTTCATCGCATTTGTTAAGAAAACTCAAAATCAGTTAGGACATCAACTAGCATCAATAAGATCTGACCATGGTGTTGAATTTGAAAATGCTAAGTTTGCTGAGTTCTGTGATGAACATGGTATCAATCACAATATTTCTTCCCCTAGAACCCCACAGCAAAATGGGGTTGTGGAAAGAAAGAATAGAACTCTTGAAGACATGGCAAGAACCATGCTTCTTTCTAGCAAACTACCACACAACTTCTGGGCAGAAGCAATAAACACTGCTTGCTGTATAATCAATAAATGCATGACCAGGCCACTGGTAGAGAAAACTCCCTATGAATTACTTAAAGGGAGAAAGCCCAACATATCCCATCTTAGGGCTTTCGGATGTAAATGCTATGTGCATAATAATGGCAAAGATTCATTAAGTAAATTTGATCCTAGAAGTGAGGAGGGAGTATTCTTGGGATATTCATCACATAGTACAACCTATAAAGTGTACAATAAAAGAACTATGTGTGTAGAAGAGAGTGTGCATGTTGTACTTTGATGATACTAACACTCTTTCTAAGAGACAGGAACCAGAGGATGAGGAGCTTGGACTGGTGAGAAGCAGTGAACACATTGAAGCATCCATGGAAGATGGAACAGGTGATGGACCGGGTCCAACTACCCCAAGCAACATGACAGGAGGAACTCAACATGTGAACCCTGGCCCTGATCCCGTTCCACAACAACAAAACAACATGGAACTATCAAGAAGTGAACAACTAGTACTCAAACCACAAAGATATCAGAGTTCTCACCCTCTTGAGAACATCATAACAGATTTGTCATCCGGAATCAAAACAAGAGCTTCTTTGAAAAATCTGTGTGTGTTTGATGCCTTCCTATCCTTAATCGAACCAAAGAACATTGGTGAAGCTCTACAAGATGATGATTGGGTAAATACCATGCAAGAAGAACTTAATCAGTTTGAAAGAAGTCAAGTATGGAACTTGGTACCCAAACTACTAGACAAATCAGTAATTGGCACTAAGTGGGTCTTCAGGAACAAGCTCGATGAGGATTGAACTGTTACAAGAAACAAGGCAAGACTGGTTTTTCAAGGGTATAGTCAAGAAGAGGGAATTGACTATGATGAGACCTTTTCCCCTGTGGCAAGACTGGAGGTAATAAGACTTCTTATAACATTTGCTGCACATATGGAATTCACTCTCCATCAGATGGATGTTAAGAGTGCCTTTCTCAATGACTACTTGAAGGAAGATGTATTTGTCAAACAACCTCCAGGTATTGAAAGCAAGGAGTCACCAGACCACGTATACAAACTTGACAAGGCTCTCTATGGTCTCAAACAAGCACCTAGAGCATGGTATGAGTGGCTATCAAAATTCCTGTTAGAACATGGGTACAAACGAGGCAAAATTGACAGCATCTTGTTCTTAAAGGAAAAGGGTAAAGAACTCCTGGTTGTGCAAATATATGTGGATGATATTATATTTGGGGTAACTACTGAAAAATTGAGTAAGGAATTTGCTACACTTATGGGGAGAAAGTTTGAGATGAGCATGATGGGTGAGATGAACTTCTTCTTAGGCTTGCAAATCAAGCAAAACCCAAATAGAACAATGATCCATCAACAAAAGTATGTGAAAGAACTGCTGAAGAAGTTTAAAATGGAGGACTCAAAGGAAATAGACACTCCCATAGCCACAACTACAAAATTGGATGTGGATGAACCCGGTTTATCCGTTGACCAGAAGCTATACAGAGGGATGATTGGGTCTCTATTATATCTCACTGCCAACAGACCTGATATTATGTTCAGCGTGGGTCTGTGTGCTAGGTTTCAGGCAAATCCAAAGGAATCTCACCTCATTGCAGTTAAGAGAATTTTGAGATATTTGAAAGGCACCACTGATTTGTGCCTTTGGTATCCTAAAGGTAGTAATCTCGACCTTGTATGATATGCTTATGCTGATTATGCAGGTTTCCTGGTTGATAGAAAAAGTACTTCACGCATGGCTCACTTCTTGGTCTCCTGCCTTGTGTCTTGGGCCACCAAGAAATAGAATTCAGTAGTTTTGTCTATTGCTGAGGCTGAATATGTGGCTGTAGCCTCTTGCTGTGCTCAGTTGCTATGGATTAAGCAACAACTCATGGACTTTGGTATAGATGTGGGATGCATTCCTATTTTCTGTGATAACACTAGTGCAATTAGTACGACCAAGAACCCGGTTCATCATAAGAGAACTAAGAATATAGATGTTAGACATCACTTCCTTAAGGACAACTATGAAAAGGGAATGATCTCAATTGAATTTTGTGCTACTGACAAGTAAATTGCAGATATCTTCACCAAAGCACTGAGTAGGGAGCATTTTGAGAGAAACAGGCTTGAATTTGGGGATGATTAAGATCACCTAATTGGAAAAACAAAAATGAAAAAAATTATTGAAAAATGAATTATTATTTTTTGGCTAGAAAACTTAACTTAGGTACTTAACCAGACTAATCATTGCTCAGTATCATGTATTTATTGCCATACTCTCTTTCCATGTATTAATATGATTCCCTTGGTGCTAATGATGTTTCTCTATCTTTGTAAATTGAGGCATATTAAAGATCTTAACAAGATGAACCTAGTTCATCCATGCTGGTTCATCTGACTGTCAAGGTACGTACTCATCTCCATACGTTTATTAAATCAATTACAGTCATACATGAGAAGGACTCTATCTATATTTGGTTCATATTCAAATACTTCGTACTTACCCAAAATTGAACCAGTTTCAAGAAGTCCCATCTCTACTTAATTAGCTTAGTTTTAAGGGGAAATTAAATGTCTAATCAATGTCAGTCCTACGACGATTAGACTCCCACTCGAGTAAATACTCTGCCCGTTGTAAACCCCCTAGCCACATCTTATGAAAGGGTCATCATTACTCTTTTCTTCATAAAGTAACCGTCGAACCAAGTTCATCTCACTTCTCTCAAACCAAAACTCATCAACCTTTCGTCTTTGCTAAAACACTCATAACAATGTCATCACCACCTCCTGCTTCTGCATCTTCTTCATCACAAAATCGTGATTACGATTGAGGACTTTATGAGTCTGATTCTAATTCTCCATCCGTGTACAGTTCTCAATCACCAGAAAGAAACTCAACCCATGAAAACCCTCCTATTCCTGAACCCACACCTAACCCTAACCCAGCCCCCCGTGGTCGTCGTGTAAAGGTTCTTGCCAGAAAATCAGTGGCTTCTAGGTCCCGTGCAAGATTATTGGAGAACATTCTGCAGGATGAGAAGGAAAATAACTCTGAATCATCAAGTGATTCTTTTAAATCAGCCAACGAGGATGAAGCACCTGGTTCATCAAATTCTGAACAAGGTAATCTTGAGGTTAGTTCTGAACCGGCTACTACTGAGAAAAGGTTTGTGTTGGTGGGGTCCGTTATTGATGTTGAAATGGCTGATATGCGTAGAAAATTGGGAAAAGGTAAAACTCTTGAGAGAGAGGGTGAAGAAACTTCTGTTAGGGGATTTGGGGAGGATGGTACTACATTGGCTATCTGTGGTCCCATTCTTGAGAAGGTTGGAGAAGATGTCAAAAATTTAGGGGGAAGTGTAGTTGAGGAAGCAGCGGCAGGTCTAGCAAGCTTGAGGATTGAAGTTTCATTGAATGAATGAAAATAATAATCTAAATAAGAGTATGATACTAGAAGACTAGAGAAGAGAGAGGCAGGAAAGCCAGATCGGACTGACCGGTTGGAACGATTACGAAAGTTTCCGACAATTAGACCATTTGAGAGCCTTGCAAGACTTTCGAGAGTTAACGACAGGAGAAAAGGAAAACGATTGAGAGATTTGATTACGACCGTTCGAGATTCGCGTTAGCATACTCGATATCGCACAGATCAATTGCAAGGGGATCTAGATTGAATAAAAAAGATCGATTCATGCTTGATACGATAGAGATCAATCGTTTACTTCAACTAAAATCGATGAAGTACTGAAACTACTTCAACTTCAATGGATGAACTTCTTGCTTGCCTGCTGCTCCTCTGAACTTTGCTACTTTACTATAGTTTTCTAATAAAGGAGCAGATGAACCTGGTTCATCTGGGGACGAGACATTGGCTGAAAGGCTAAAGAAACTGGGAGAGTCCTATAACCCCAAGAAAAGGAGGACTCAGAAGTCCAAGAAAACATCTACCCCAGGTCCTCCAAAGAAGAGGGAAGCTACTGTTTCTGTTGATGCTCCTGTCCCTAAGGTGCGTGCTACTCGTCATACTGTGAGAGAAGAAGAAGAAAAGTTGGAGAAGGCTCTGCAACAGAGCAGGAAAAAGAAGGTGGCAAAGGGTAAAGCTAAGATTGGAGAACCTATTGAGGCTGTTGTTATTGAAGAGGAAACGTTGGACCTGGTCCAACAAGAGGAGCAGCTTGCTCCAGTTGTGGTTGGGACACCAAAACCCAAAAGGGCTAAGTCTTCTTAAAAGAAGTTAGCTGCTGTGTCCGCCGCAACTCCAAGCACTGCCAAAAGGACTAGGTCCAAGACAAAGAAAGTAAAGGTTGTGGAGAAAGATGATGATGCAGACTGGAGTGGAGAAGAGGAGAAGGAAGATGACGTGGAGACTGACAGAATCATAATGTTTGGCAAGTGAACAATCTTGAAGGGCAAGTTGTTCAAAGATCTAGAGGAGCATGGAATGAGATACCCACAGGACACTCTGGACGTGCAGGGATGGAAGGACATGGTCCTTCGCATGGAAGGCAGGCTGGCAAGGGCTGAATTGGTGGAATTCATGGAAAATGCCATTGTCAAAGACGGCAGGGTCACCTCTATGGTCAAAGGAGTTCAAGTTTCCTTTGATGCTAAAGAGCTGGGTGAAATTCTAGACATACCAGCTGAGGGTTTTGAGGAATACACAAGGCAGAGATGGCCTTGTCTAGATGGGATGGCCTCAACAGTCAACAACACTAGATTCTTCAGTGACAATGGGAGGGAGATTGAACCCAAGCCGGTATACAAAAGTGAAATGAAGCCAGAGAACAAGTTGTTCTTCGAGTTTGTCATCAAATTACTGCTGCCGAGACAAGAAAGAAGGCACATAGCCAACTATATGGATCTGACTCTGATGGAGTGTCTGTACAAGGGAAAGCAAATCAATTGGCCAGCTTTTATCATCAAACTCTTGGACAGAGTTGTGAATGGAACCAAAGCACATGCAATCCCATATGGATTCATTCTGACAATTGTGCTTGCACATTTTGGGGTTCATGCGAAGAAGGCTAAAATGGCGACTGTCAAGGATTATTTTGGGAAGGAAACTTTGCTGACATGTGATTACATTGTCAATGTTCCTGCAGATGAACCTGGTTCATCTAGGAAGCAGCCAGTCAACAGCAAAGTAAGAACTCTGGTGCAGGAAAGCGAGATCAAGGATATGGAGATCCTTTGTTTGAAATCTTGTGTGATTGAGGTTGAAGCTGAGCGGGATGCTCTCAGGGCTGAACTAGCAAAAGAGAAGGAAAAGAACGAGGGTGTTATTCAGCAGATGCTTTCTCTTCTACAAACGAGACCACAACCTCCTCTGCACCTTCCCATCCTTAGGTTGTCCAGAACTACCAAATTACCCCATCTATGACCCAGTTCGGGATTCTGTTCTTGTTTCTATTTTTTTTTAACTCTGTTTTGCTCATGGTTTTTGGCTGTTTTTGTTTAAATTGTCTGGTCTTTGATGTTCTTTTCTAATCAATGAATTTTTCTGTTTAGTTATTTACTTGTCTCAATTTCTTATTTAGCTTACATTTATTAGTTTCTTGTGTTGATTAATCATGTTTTGCACCTGCAGTTGCCTCAAATGGCCATGAGTAATAATTAATAAATCTGATAAGTTTATCATTTTGCAAACTTTTCGATGATTCCAAAACGGGGAAGACATGTGCTTTTATATTTCAAGTGATATTTATAACCTAATGAACATGGTTTCTCTATGATAAATGCTTAAAAACATACAAAGTGTTTGAAGTATATACAGGGAGAAGCACAAAGTTTGTCATCATAAAAAATGAGGAATTTGTTGACACAAGTCACTGCATAGTTTTGAAGATTGACAAATGTATGACCAGTTGAACCAGGTCAATCAGAGCACACATACTTGACCTGATGAGTTGGCACATGAACTGTATATGCATAGGAGATTAATGTGAAATATAATTAAATTAAGAGATTGTCTCCTAATGCGAAAAGGTTGCAAACTGATAAAGAGGATAGAAGTTGAATTCAGCAAGGATAGTAACAAAGGAAGGAAGTTGAGTTTAATTCGAACTCTTTCACCCAGTTAGAGTTGTACTAGAATTGAACGACAAACTCAACTACTGACTCTATAAATACTTGAAGTATTCATGCTGAAATTCTGGACGCAAAAGTACAGAAGTGAATCAAGATCTGAAAGCAAAATCCCCAGTTATTTTGCAAGCAGAATTATTGTGCGATACAAAGGCTACAGATCAGCTAGAAGAACCAGTTCCATTGTTTCTGTATTGAGTCTAGTTGATTGTAGTAGGAGTTTTAATATTGTATCTTTTCAGCTTTCATAGAAGCAATTATAATAGGTACACATTGTTCAAGTTAGAGTTAACTTGAAGCTTGTAGAAATTAGCTAGAGGCTAGTTGATACAAAGGGATTAGAGTTAGTCCTAGGATTACAAAAGAGTTTATTTTGTAAGTCCGTTTGGCTCAGAGTTTTTAGTGAA
Source organism: Nicotiana undulata (assembly GCA_005239495.1). NCBI lineage: Eukaryota > Viridiplantae > Streptophyta > Magnoliopsida > Solanales > Solanaceae > Nicotiana > Nicotiana undulata. Next base: position 29,507 of record ML258983.1, read on the forward strand.
GAGTTTGAGCAAATCCTACTGAGGAGTAGGTCGTGGGTTTTTTATCTTTTGAGCAAGGTGTTTTCCACGTAAAAATCTATGTGTTTTTTACTTTACTGCTTTTATTATTCCGCACCAGTAGAAGTTGGAAAATAAAGAAGAACCAGGTTCTTCTTTTGAGACAACACTCAAAAAGGGTACCACACATTTAACCTATATTCTTGTGTGGTATTGACGTCTAAAACATCACGCTCCCACTTCCACTCAGGAATGGGCATCTTCTGAAGTAGGCCTCCTGGCCTCTGGTGCTCATACTTAACCTGCTGGCAATTAAGAAACCTAGCCACATACTCCACAATGTCCCTGTTCATCCGTCTCCACCAGAAATGCTGCTTCAAATCACGATACATATTCGTAGCACCAGGATGAACAGAATATCGAGAACTGTGTGCCTCCTCTAGAATCCTCCCTCTAAGGCCATCAATATTAGGAACACATAAACGGCCCTGAAGTCTCAGAACACCATCCTCGCCAATAGCAACCTCCTTGGCACCACCCTGAACCACTGTCTCCCGTAGCTCTGCCAAGCATGGATCATCATATTGTCGAGCCTTAATCTCCCCCAATAATAAAGACTGAGCAACCACATGTGCTAGAACTCGACGAGGCTATGAAAGGTCTAATCTCACCAGGAAATTAGCCAAGGACTGAATGTACAAGGCTAGAGGTCTCTCCTCTGCTGCAACATAAGACAAGCTACCCATACTCTCCGCTTTCCTACTCAAAGCATCTGCTACCATATTTGCCTTGCCCGGATGATAAAGAATGGTGATGTCGTAGTCCTTTAGCATCTCAAGCCACCTGCGCTGCCTCAAATTAAGATCCCTCTGTTTGAACAAGTGCTGCAAGCTGCGGTGGTCTGTATAAACCTCACAAGACACCCCATACAAGTAATGCCTCAAAATCTTAAGAGCATGAACAATCGCCGCCAACTCCAAATCGTGCACAGGGTAATTCTTCTCATGAACCTTCAGCTGGCGCAAAGCATAAGCAATAACTTTCCTTTCCTGCATCAATACACATCCCAAGCCAACGCGTGAAGCGTCGCAATACACTGTATACATCCCAGAACTGGAAGGCAATACTAGAACTGGTGATGAGGTCAATGTCGTCTTGAGCTTCTAAAAGCTCGCCTTACACTCGTCAGACCATCGAAACAGGGCATTCTTCTGAGTCAATCTAGTCATTGGGGCTGCAATGGATGAAAATCCATCCACAAATCGTCGATAGTAGCCTGCTAGACCCAAGAAATGCTTGATCTCTGTAGCTGAAGTAGGACGCAGCCAACTCTGAACTGCCTCAATCTTCTGAGGATCAACCTTGATACCCTCTCCGGATACCACATGCCCCAAAAATGCCACGGAATCCAACCAGAACTCACAGTTGGAGAACTTAGCATATAGCTTCTGTTCCCGCAAGGTCTGGAGCACAACTCTCAAATGCTGTTCGTGCTCGCCCAGGCTACGTGAGTAAATCAAGATGTCATCAATGAAGACAATGACAAAGGAACCAATATACGGCCTGAACACCCTATTCATCAAGTCCATGAATGTTGCTGGGGCATTAGTCAAGCCAAAGGACATCACTAGGAACTCATAATGGCCATATCTCGTACGAAAAGCAGTCTTTGGAACATCCGAGGCTCGAATCTTCAGCTGGTGATACCCCGATCTCAAATCAATCTTAGAAAACACCCGAGCACCTTGCAACTGGTCAAACAAATCATCAATGCGCGGCAGTGGATACTTGTTCTCAATAGTTACCTTGTTCAACTGGCGGTAAGCAATACACATCCGCATAGACCCATTTTTCTTCTTTACAAATAGAACTGGAGCACCCCATGGCGATACACTCGGTCTGATAAACCCCTTAGCCAACAACTCCTCAAGCTGATCCTTCAATTCCTTTGGAGCCATACGGTACGGGGAATAGAAATAGGCTGAGTGCCTGGAGCTACATCAATACAGAAATCGATATCACAATCCCGAGGCATGCTCGGAAGGTCTGAAGGAAAGACATCAGCAAACTCTCAAACAACTGGCACTGAATCAATTGTCAGAGACTCGGCGGTGGTGTCCCACACATAAGCAAGATACGCCAGACAACCCTTCTCGACCATGTGTCGAGCCTTCAGGAAGGAAATAATTCTACTAGCTGCACTAACTGAGGAACCTCTCCACTCCAGCTTAGGCAACTCTTGCATGGACAAAGTAACCATCTTGGCATGGCAATCCAAGATGGCATGATAGGGAGATAGCCAATCCATCCCCAAAATAATCTCAAAATCAACCATGTCGAGCAACAGGAGGTCCGCTCTAGTTACCCACAGAAGGTGATCACACAAGACTAATGGATCCGGTCTACCACTACAGAATCGCCCACAGGAGTGGACACATATATAGGAGAATCCAAGGACTCGCGAGGAACACCCAGAAAACAAGCAAATAAGGATGACACATATGAATAAGTGGATCCTGAATCAAATAGCACCGACGCCTCCCCACCACATACTGAAATAGTACCTGTGATCACGGAGTCTGAGGCCACTGCATTTGCTCGGGCCGGAATAACATAGAATCTGGTTGGTGTACCTGAAGACTGACCTCCGCTGGACTGAATAGGAGCTAGCTGAGCTCCCCCTGCCTGGCCTCCACCTCTGGGAAGACCTCTACCAGTCTGTCCTCCACCTCGAGGTGGACGGGGCGCCGATGCTGAGTATGTAGGCTGGTAACTCTGCTGAAAAACCTTGCCCGGAAGCGTGGGACAAGTCCTCCTCATATGGCCTTACTCCCTACACTCATAACACCTCACTGGTGGCATGGCCTGCTGCCCTGAAGAAGAACCCTGGATAGCTAGGGGACGGTGACAACCCTTTGGCATGGCACTGAAGTAATAACTGGAAGACCCCTGATGACCGGAATACCCGTCGTAGTAACCCTGAATGGCTGGTGGGCGGTAAGAACTCTCCAGCATGGCGCTGAAATAAGGCCTCACTGGAGCACCACGGGGAGGTGGTGGAGGAACTCAATATGGAGGCTTTCTAGGCTGGCCTCTGCTGATTTGACCCCTGCCCCTGCTTGGGGCACCTCTAAAATCTCCAGAAAATCTAACTTTCTTGTCCTGTTGACCCTGCTCTCTGCCCCTCGATCGATAACCCTCAATCTGACGAGCTATCTCGACTACAAGCTGATAGGGAGTACCCATCTCCACCTCTCGGACCATGTTGGCCCTAATACCTGAGTGCAGCCCAACTAAAAATCTCTGCACTCTCTCAGTGTCAGTAGGAAGAATCATAAGGGCATGACGGGACAACTCTAAAAACCTGGCCTCCTAGTCGGTCACCGACAGCTGCCCCTGCTCCAGCTGCTCAAACTGATACCGCAACTCTTCCCTCTCTGAGGGTGGAATATACCTGTCCAGCAATAGCTGAGTGAACTGCTCCCATGTGAGTGGAAGGGAACCTGCTGGCCTATAAAGGATAAATGACTGCCACCATCTGCAGGCCCTGCCCTCTAGCTTAAAAGTAGTGAAATCAACTCCATGGGACTCCAGAATCCTCATGTTGTGCAGTCTGTCCCTGCACCTATCAATGAAGTCCTGGGCATCCTCGCCCCTCTCACCTCTAAAGACAGGAGGGTGTAATCGAGTCCATCTATCGAGTAGCTTCTGCGGATCGCCGTCCGCAGCTGGTCTGAGCTCTGGTGCTGCTGCTACCGCCGTGCTCCGCCCACTGGCAGTGTACTCGGAGTCTGATATATTGCCGCTGCATGTCCTGCGGCCTGGGCAGTAGGGTTCAGGACTCCTCCTCCCGCCTGAGATGTGGCAGGATCCGCTGGAAATAAACCAGCATGGGTCATAGTGTCCATGAACCGCATCATACGACCCATGACCTCCTGGAAGCCCGGTGCAGTCATGAAATCCATCGAAGCTGGATCTGCTGGGGGCACCTCACCCTGCTCCTCAGTAATGGGATCCGCTACCGGATCCACTTGGGGTGCTAATGGAACAACTTTGGGATGCCCTCGTCCCCTACCTTGGGCAGGTGCTCTCCCCCGGCCTCTGCCACGGCCTCGGACGGTGGGGGTAGCGGCATCTCCCGGGTTAGGAACGTCAGCTGCACGAGTCCTCACCATCTTTGAGAGAATAGAAGAACGAGATTTAGTAAACCATCGGCTGTACGATGGAATAGGAATAATGATAGGTTTCCTAACACCCTATAGCCTCCCGAAGATAAATACAGACGTCTCCGTATAGATCCGCAAGACTCTATTAGGTTTGCCTGTGACTTGTGAGACCTACGTGAACCTAGAGCTCTGATACCATGTTGTCACGACCCAAATTCCTAACTCAGGTCGTGATGGCGCCCAACACCGGAGTCAGGCAAGCCAACATTAGTTTAGTAACGAGGTTGCCTTATTTAATTGAATAGTTGAATACTTGCCAAGTTTTAAGTTAAGAAATCATTAAATGAAGCAGATAAGTGAGGCTAATTAATTTAATGTAAATCAAAAATTCATGTGCCACCATATACAGTATATCAAAAATACCAGAAAGTCTACCACGTGAGCCAAGACCTAGTGTCACAAGTCTACAGGCAACTAGTAGAATATACAAGACTAGACAAAATAAATGAACTACTGTCTAGAATAAATAGACAGAGATATCCAAAATAATAGAAAACTCCAAAGTGCTGCTGGAGATCTCCAAGAGGAGCAGCTCACCGTGTAGTCGAGTCCGGAATATACTCTCAGTGACGAACACCGGTATGGTGACCAGATGCAACTGCCTCAGAACCTGTACAATTAAGTACAAAAGCGTAGCATGAGTACATATAAATAAATATGTACCCAGTGAGAATCCCGTCTAAACTCGAAGAAGTAGTGACGAGAGGTAGACGTGATACTTACTAGGGTCAATAGCAATAGGTATATAATGAATCTAGACAAGATTAACAGTCATAAAAAAATAATCAAGAAGACATAAGTTATCAAGTGTGCGATCTTGCAATCTAACATCATATGTCAATTAACAATTATCATAAAGTCTAAGTTCCCTTCCACATAGAGCAGTTTATTGAATAATGATAATAATACTCTCAGTCAAATTCATAGCACATAATATGCCGAGGCGTACAACCGAAGCGGCGCAAAAATAAATGTTCACTGCCGAGGGTCGAACGACTCGAACCATAGATGCATCTATTACCCTGCTCGCGAATCAATCATGCGACGCGGTTGACATAATTATAAGGCTAACCCGCTTACGAATCATACATGCGACACGGGTGCCCGTATACATACACAGAATTATCAGGAAAATTCAGGAATTTATCATAGATTATACTTGAAAAACAGAGATTTAAGCATTTAAACTTACACATAACTTCCTAATATCCTCATGTCATTTTCAAAGATAATAAGAAACTAGGAATACATGTAAATATACAGGTAAGGCACATAAAGGCATACTTGTGAACCTAATTAACCCTAAAAGTTGTCCACGTTTTCTCTCTACTGGGCGATTTTCTTTGAGCTTGGGCAGCCATGGCTGCTGCGATCTCTCCCCAGCGCTTGGCTGTGGGAGAGATGATCCAAAACCTTGATAAAACAGACAACAATCATAATCCAAAACCATCTTATGCTGCGCAACATCAATACAAACAAGCTGCCGCAACTTCGTCCAAGATCGAACTACTGCCAATAATGTTTGATCATGGAGAACCAAATGTGGAATTCACCATGGATGAGGTTAATGAGTTTACAAGAGAAGAAGGATTACATCAAGCAGTAGTCATGAAGTTTTCATACGGAAAACCTGAGTTACAGGAATTTAGAAATTTTTTTACGTCGCAATTCGAGGTTCAAGGTCGCTGCAACATCGGACTGCTGGAATTTCGTCACCTGTTAGTTAGATTTGATCTATACAATGATTGTGTTCAGTTTTTATCAAGATCAACAGGTTATGTCAAGGCAAAAGGTGATCAATTCTTTTTTCGAACTTTTCCATGGACATTAGGATTCAACCCGAAAGAGGAAACGTCTATGGCAGTCGTGTGGATTTCCTTTCCAGGTTTGCCGCCTAACTTCTTCGCTAAGAGGTCGTTAATGTCTATCGCTTTAGCTGTTGGCAAAGCGCTTGCTGTGGACAAGGCGACGCAATAAAGAACATGACCTAGTGCTGCTAGAGTCAAGGTAATTCTTGATTTGCTCTACAAACATCCTAAGAAGATTAAGTTACAGATTGTGGACAGAATTTCGAGTAAAATAATCGTGTACTACCAGGAGGTGGTGTACGGCAATCTTCCTAAATATTACACGTATTGCAAACATCAAGGACATGACGAAAAGGTGTGTCGAATTCTGAAAGATCAAGCTGGAACAAAGGTGATGACAGAGGAGGAAGCTTTGGACAGTAATCTGCATGTTAATGAGGTGGTTAATGTTGACAAGCTACAAGGGGATGCAAGGGACTATTTAAATTCAAAAAGAGCTGGACGTATAGGCAAGGATGTGTTAGAGAATGATGGTAAGCAGGGAATTGACGCATCAAAAGAAAAATTGGTTGCTCATCAGGTATTGCAAATTGAAGAAGGAAATCAGTGTAGTAATGTGAACAATGAAGTTGTGGTGAATCAAATAGGTAAAGGTGTGTCTATAATTTATAAGGGCCCACCTAAACCTACACGAGATGTTCCTGCTAAAATGGCCTTAGCGACAATTCTTAATGCAGTAAATCTAGTGATGCAAGCTTATGATAAGTTGCATTATTATAATGATGCAACTGTTGCATCAACTGCTGTAGATTTAAAGGAAGATATTGATCGAATTGATGAATATGTGCAATTTAAGATGAAGGCAAGTGGTGATCGAGGTGATATAGGGCAAATTTCAGGTGTTGAGACCATTGCTACAGCTGTTGTTCGAGATTCTGCTGGAATTCTTAAAGATCCAGCTGCTGCGCAAATTATGGAAGCTGGGCAATTTCAACAGATGCTGAAAGATAATGCAAAATCTGGAACTGATCGAACTACCACTGCCAAGTATCATGCAACAGTAGCAGTTGGAGGATAGGCTGCTGGAGTTGTTAAAAATCACTGAAAGGTGGTGAATAAATCACCTAGCATAAATCAAACTCCAAGTCTTCAAAATCTGATTTTACCATCAAAGGCTATTGGAGTTTCAAACTCTTTTGATGCTTTGGTTAATGAGGGTGAGCATATTAATGAGGAGCAACAGATGGGTGACGAGACACAATCAGTAGCTGGTTTAGAGCAGCAAAATTTGGTCAAATGCAGCTGATAAGTCTGCTTCAGTCTCAGTAGAAAAATCTGATGCTGCAATCGTTTCAGTTGGAGCAACAGAACTTGTCAAGCAGCATGATGGAAATTTGAGGCAATCGATTCATAATGCTACAGTTGTTGCTGCAGATCGAGCTGGTACTTCCAAAAACATTATGCAGCCTATGGATGGTGCTGGTGTTTCACAGCTTGTGAATACAAGGTTGGAGGCCATTGCTGGTGTTCAAGCAGGTCATTTAAGGATTGAAACTACTGGGGGTGATCGAGATAAACCAGGGATTCAGAATGTTAATGATCGAGGAGTAATGACTGTATATGATGGAGCAAATGTTTTGATCGACGAAGAAAAACTAGCAAGATATACACCTGCAGCTGTGAAGAATCCTTTTGTTGCTCGTGGCAATTTGAATGATGATGATGGGAAGATTGGTGGAGAAAATTTGCAGCTAGTGCAGATTAATGATGCTCAAAACCTGGATCAAAACAGCTCCTCGACCCAAGTGGTGTTGCATTTTTCCAGTCCACACGTAGAACAAATCATCAAAGATGCCCAGAACGCAATGATGTTGCATACTACTATGGTTCAACAACCACTGGTCACATTTGGAGAGCATGGAGGAGATTCCGGGAAGTTAGTGTTGTCAACTGGAAACAACAACGAAATTGTTAAGGCAAATGTGAGGGAGATGGCAATTAATTCCACATTATGGGCTGACCAACGTGAGGATGATGGTGATGAAGACTGGGGTGCCGACTATGCGGGGGATTCGACTGACGAAGGAGAGGAATGCAGTGGAGATGAGGAGACGCGTTCAATTAGCACACCTGCCTTGCCAAAAATTGGCAGCTCTTCAAAGTTGAATTCTAGCAACAAACTCAATGCGAGGGCTCCAGCTTTTATTCCTACAAATAGGCAGCAACACATGGGAAAATTAAGAACAACTACTGGTTCGATGGGCAATGCAGCAGGAAATAATTTTGGACAGCTACAGCGTGTTGCTAACTCTCCTTCCCTTTTATGTGAGAATGATCACTATGCACCAGCAGTGTCATCCCCTGGACAACAGCAACATAACAAAGCAACAACCAGTTCGATGGCAATAGCAATAACTGGGCAGCAGCAGCAGCAGTTATTGATCAGTACTGCTGTCGTTTGTGAGGCTGATCGTTATGTGCAGCAGAAGCAGGTTATTTCAAACTATCCAGCCGCTATTAATGATGAGGGACAAACAACAACAATTATTGAGGAACCTGGGCAGCATCAACTGCTTGCAAACGAGTCAGGAAATGCTGTAACAATTGCAAATGAAGGACAACAGCATCAGTTAAATGAAAACAATACTGCTCCCAGTTGTGATCGACAAGACGCATCAGTAAATTCAGAACAGCAGCAGCAAGAATTATCAACAGCACTGGACAGTGCTAGTCAGCAGCATCAAAATCAGCGTCATTTAAAAGATTCATTGATCACTGTGGAGGACAGGAAACTACTCGACGCAATGGTAAGTCCCAAGCCTACAAACTTACATGGTTGTGTGGTGAAAAGCAGGAACATAAAAGGCACAACACAACAACAAAATAATTTGATTATGGAAAATACACAAGGAGAATCTGCCTTGGTGACAATTGATAACATCCAAAATGCTCCACATTCAGTGAGCTTGGGGAGAGCTTTTTATGAAGAAGGTGAGGAAGATGCAACGATGCAACAGTGCAGTGCAGAGGCAGCAAGGAAAGGTGATTTATCACCAATGCATAGCGGACAAAGCAAAAAGACACACACAAGGAAGAAGAGTTGGGATGGCCGTGTGAATGAGGAATCAAATATTAGGCGACTTCCTATGAGAATTGCCAAGCAAAAACAAGTTGTCCCAACCACATCTACGAGATCCAACCGTTCAAAAAAGAAGTCATGAATTTTGAAGAGTTGCTGAAGAGGTGTGATGAAGATGAAAAAGAAGTACAAATTGAAGAAGCTACAAGTTTGGATAAGAAGGGACAAGATAATAATTCCTTCTACATTTTATTTTATCACTTTCTTAGTATTGTAATTTGTAATATCATCACAGAGTATGTTATAAACTCTGTGATGATCATAGAATATTTGGTTCTTTCTAGTTCTTATTTTTTACATGCATGCACGTAGGTGAGGCTTTTTTATGCCTCGATAGGACTTAGTAAGGTAAGGTTTAGCCCCGTTTGTGTTGCTTTAGTTCTATGCCTTTGGAAAGATATCCAATTGGCTATGAGATTATATGCCCTCGTGAGACTTTGCCGGCAGCTACACCATGACTCCTCTACATGAGGCTGCCATATAGGGCATTGTGAGGCGCAGAGGAGTGATTATATAGCCGAGGCATAAAGGCAAAGCTACGGGTGCTATTGTCCTCCTTATTTGTACTATTCCTATGTGGTTTGTTTTTCTTTTTATTATCAATAAAACTAGCCCTAGGCTCCTCGCCTAGTGGATTTGCT
>ML258985.1:0-25834 GCA_005239495.1 Nicotiana undulata
CAAACAATATTTTTCAAAAACACAACCTCTTGAAATAAAGGCACGAATGGTTTTAATATTCTGTAAACAAGTTGAACCCTCTCTAAATTAGCAAACATTTGACACTAGTCCCAGTAATAAGCAAACTCTTAACACTAAATTATTTCATCACTTTCAAGTTCAAATTCCTGATCCGCTTTCATGTGTTCAAAATTAGATACACGTGACAGCCAAGAAGAGAGAAATAAGAGAAAATAANCAGCCTTCTGCTTGTCGAGCACAAATATTAGAAAATCTGATTTTTACGAGCTCAAATATCGCATTGATCCCTGCCCAAACATAGAGGAAGCTACTGTAAGAACTCAATTATTCTTAGCACATTCAGCAATAAAAAAGAAAATTGTATACCTAGGGGGTATTCTGCCTTGACAAGAAGACCGAAGAAGCTGCTACTATTCTGCTTCAAAGGCGAAATCGTCTGACCTTTACAGTAGAAAATAGGATGAAATTAGGGTGTAATTTTATGTTTTCCTCATAAAATCGATTGCAAAAAAGGATGAATTAGTACAAAAATATCCTAATAGATTTCTAATTAGATTTAAAGCTTCGACTGAAAATACTCACAACTTTAAGGAAGAGAAAATTAATAAGTTGAACAAGATGACTCTTCAATTAGTTTTCAACTTATCTTTTACCACATGAACAGATTTGATTCTCTACCAATGAAATTGAACACCATTTTGAGAAACCCTAGCGGATTAGCCAGATTAGTATTAACCTTAAGGAGATTTTCCGATGTTGTGGCCGCCGTTTCCGCCGATGGTGGTTGTCTTCTCCTCATAATATCCGGTACATGCAAGGAAGCTATTTGAGAGAGAGAGTTGTGAGCTTAATTAGTGTCGATGTTTGAGTATAATAGGCTTATACTCTAATTTTATTAGATATAAAGAAAATAGAAAATTAATTAATTAGATTGAGTCTCTTTTTAGCGGGTGTAGTCCAAAATTTGGGGGAAAAGTAGAGGGAATTCCTAACCGTGGCAATAAATAAAAATTGCAAATAACCGTTACCGTAGATAGACTTTTGTCACGGTCGTCTAAACCGTTACAATAGAAACATCTATTGTAACGGTTTTTGGACTAATGCAACGGTTCTTGTGCTAAACTGTGCCGGTAGTACCAATAACCTTACTCAACGGTTGGAACCGTTGCAATAGACAACCTATAGCAACGGTTACAAATCCGTTGCCATTAAAATCGTTGCCATAGCCGCAATTTCTAGTAGTGCTTAAAGCGCTCATGAACTGAGCCAAAGTCTCCTGGAGGGCTGGAGTAACAGCAAGGACCTCCTGTGCCCCTCCAACTGTAGATGTTGTGGGCTCCTCTGTGGCTTCTCTCGCCAGCGCTCGGTTGCACCGCATGCTCGTCCTCTACCCATGCCCCTGCCTCTGGCGGCTCTGGCTTGGGGCTCAGGTGCATGATCGCCAGTCCGTACGGTACGGGTCCTCACCATCTATGAGAAAAGAGTGGGATAGAGTTTTTAGAATTTTGACGTGAGTAAATAGCACGACAAGGAATTCCAGAGAATGTGATTGTTCTTAACAGTTACATAGCCTCCCGAAGATAGATACGGATGTCTCCGCACCAATCCGCGAGACTCTAATAAACCAGCTTGTGACTTGTGACTCCTATGAACCTAGAAGCTCTGATACCAACTTGTCTCAACCCGAATTCAGCTTTCGAAAAGGTATCGTGATGTCACCTAGTCTGTATGACTAGGTAAGCCTAAATTTGTGGAAGATATTAAATAAAAATAATAAAATAAAGACGGAATAAAATAAATCTACAAAACGAAATATCTCCACTCGGCATGTACAGACAAAGTTCCCAAAACTTGGAATATCACGTTTAAGCCACAAGCTCTATACCATTATAGCTCTATACAACGAAAAGGAAGTACATAATATGTCTCTATCTAAAACGGAATGGAAGGTGACTCAGAAGATTCTGCGAACGTGGCAGAATTACCTTGCGGTCTCCTCGAAGCAGCTACAACGACCCCTAGCCACAGAACTAAGTATTGGTACCTGGATTTGCACACGTAAAACATGTGCAGGAAAGGGCATGAGTACACCACAATGGGTACCCAGAAGTGCCAAGCCTAACCCCGGTCAAGTAGTGACGAGGTCAGGTTAAGGCTCTACTGGATTTATAAGTAAAACAGTTTAAAATAGTACAAGGGGAAAATAAATTCTAAGGTAAGCAGTAAAAATGAATAGTGTGAAGGAAAACAGCAACAGGGAGCCCTCGGGTCAGCATAACGTACCACACAGTGAAAACTCCAGGGATACTATCCCGTAGTACCAAATATAAAGATGCAGTACAAGGGGATCTCCCGGAATATGTCTGTAGTCCCAATTTAAATATGCAACGCGGAACGGATGATAGATAAGGTCAATTGAAACGGTTCATCAAATAGCAGGTAAGGAAAGCAATAAGCTAAATAACATGACGCACGGAGCGTCAGGTAGGAATTTTAATGTTAAACGGGTAAGCATGCTTTCCTAATCTACGTTAAGCAATGTAACATAGTAAAGCAAGGTAATATGATAAAAACAATTTATAATTTTCGGAGAAAATGGAATTTTCGCAATAATGGTCTGTGTACGTACTCGTCACCTCACGTACACGGCCCCCTCACAACAATCAATATCAAAACAACCTAAGGGGAAGTCCCCAACACAAAGTTAGGCAAGCCACTTACCTCGACTGCTCTACTCAACTCGAAACCACGTTCTTGCCATGAATACCCGACTCCAGATGGACCAAATCTATTCAATTCAATTGCATAATGTAAATATCACTTTAAGAAATCAATCTAGCTAACTAGTTCAAAGCTAATACGTGAAATTAGGAAAATTGCCCAAAACGTCCCCTGGGCCCACGTCTCGGATCGAGTGAAAGTTACAAATTTAGAACACCCATTCACTCATGAACTCACTCGAACAATAATCATCAAAATCCGACGTCAAAATCTCGTTAAATTCTCAGATTTCTACTTGGGGAACTTTCTTCTCATTTTCATAATTTTTCACCCAAATTCCTTGATTAGATTGAAGAAATTGCTATTGATTAATGATATACAACTGAAATAGGATTAGGAATCGTTACATATGAGTCTTCTCTTCAAAACCCACTCAAAATCGCCTAATCCCGAGCTCCAAATCATTTTAGAAAATATGAATTTTAAACCCTCGAATTTGGATGTAATCTGCCCAGCGACCCCGCACCTGCGCTCTCACACCTACGGAAAAGACATCGCAGGTGCGGAAACTCATTAAAGGGATGGGGGTCGCATCTGCGGTCTATAGGACGCATCTGCGGCTTCGCACCTGCGTATTCCTTACCGTACCTATGAGCCCAGACACCTAGGCCCAAAACCGCACATACGCATCAATCGCTACACCTGCGTGTCCGCACCCGCGGCTCCTTTTGCGCAGGTGCAAGACACCAGAACCAGCAGTGCTTCAGTTGGTTTTTAAGTTCAAACCATCCCGTTAAGCATCCGAAACAATCTCCGAGGCCCTCGGGACCTCAACCAAACCTACCAACCAGTCCTAATACCTCATTCAAACTTAGTCGAGTCTTCAAAACACATCACATAACACCAAAATCACCAATTATGCATGGATGCGAGCCTAAGGACTTATGAAATTTTCTAAATCCACAACCGATGTTGAAACACGTCAAAACTAGTCTGAATGACCTCAAATTGTACACACAAGTCTTAAATGACACTACGGACCTACAACCACTCTCGAAATTCCATTCCGAGCCCGATATCGAAATTTCACCTATCGGCCGAATCGCCAAAATTCTAACTTTCGCCAATTCAAGCCTAAATCTACTATTGACCTCAAAAACATATTCCGGCCACGCTCCTAACCCCTAAATCACCCAACCGAGCTAACATAGTCGACGAGATTCTATTCCGGATCCGTCTTCACACAATTCCAACTACGGTCTGATTCCTAAAGCTTAAATTCATATATAGGGACTATGTGTCCAAAAACTCTCCAAAATTTGCAACTAATCATTCCGACAAGTCCCATAAGAAGATACAGACGTGAGGAAAGTAGTTATTAGGGGATCGGGGCGCTAACTCTCAAAACGATCAACCTTGTCGTTACATGTTTAGTGTTACTCTTTCTTTAGGATAGGATCCTTTATTGTGTGGCTTTTAGTATGTTTAAGATTCATTAGTTTATTATTGTTTAAGATTTTTACGTGTATTTAATGACCCGACCGGTCGTTTCGTGATATTAGCCTTGTTTCCTCTGTATCAACTTGGTCATATGTTATTTAACCTAATTTTGATGTGTTGGGTTGGTTGGTTTGCGTTCGGAGTGGTCGTTTTGAGAATTGAGACACTTAGTCTCTTAAATTGGCTTAATAGGTGAAAAAGTCAATTGGGAGTTGATTTATTGGTAAACGACCTCGGCATATATATTTTATGGCTCGGATAGCTTCATTAGGCGAGTTGGGACTTAGGATTGTGTTCGGAATGTGATTTTGATGTCCGGAGTAGAATTAGACTTGGATTGGCAAAATTGAGTTTTTGGCGATTTTCGGTCGGCAGTGGAAAATAGGCTATCGGAGTCGGAATGGAATTTCGAAAGTTGGAGCAGGTTCGTAGTGTCATTTTGAATATGTGTGCAAATTTTCAGGTCAATCGGACGTGTTTTGGGTGGTATTAGCATCATTGGCGAAATGTAGAAATCTCAAAGTTCATAGGCTTGAATCCGATGTGATTTTGGTGTTTTGGGTGTTTAGAAGGCTACTAAGTTTGAATAAGGTTATGGGATGTGTTTTTATGTTTGGTTGAGGTCCCGAAGGCCTCAGGTGAGTTTTGGGTGGTTAACGAATCAAATGTTGGACTTAAGAGTTAGCGGATTTTTTTTGTTTTTTGGGTTGCAGAGTTTTCTTCTTCGCGTTCGCGTTGGTGGAGCCGCGTTCGCGAAGGGTTATGGGGGGCTGGGGCCTTTTGTTATATGCGTTCGTGAAGTAGGCCCGCATTCACGAAGGTATGGCCTGTGTAAGGAACGCAAACGCGGAGTGTGTGATGCGTTTGCGAAGAGAAAAAGTGGGGCAGTTGGGACCCCAGGGAATTTGCCCATCGCGTTCGCATTGTGGGGACGCGTTTGCGTAGTTTGGGCAGCTGAAGCTGCGTGTCGCGAGAAGGAGCTCGCGTTCGCAAAAGAGGAAAATTGGGCTGTGGAACTTTGTGCTTCGCGAACGTGAGGATGTGGTCGCGTTCGCATAAAAGGAATTGGGCAGAGTATTTAATAGTGGCCTTTGCAATTTTCCGCTCACTTTTCACTATTTTTGGATGGAATTGAATCTTTTGAGAGAGTTTAAAGAGAGAATCAAAGGGGAAACACTTGGAGGTATGTTTTGTGACTTCATAACTCGATTCTATGTTGATTTCTATGTAATTGAACTTGAAATTTGTGGGATTTAAACCCAAAATTGGGGGAGTTAGGGCATGGGAAATTAGAGACTTTAATTGAGTAATTGTTGGGGCAACTGTGGTCCTATTTTGATGTTCCTGGTATGTATAGACTCGTGGGAGATAAGGATTCCGATTTTGTGATTTTTATCAAATTTCGAGATGTGGGCCCGAGGTCGGGTTTGGCCAACTTCGGGACTTGTGCCTAATTTTTATAATTTTCGAATGGGTCTCGTCCCCCTAGCATATTTCGATGTTATTAATCTGATTTTGATAGACTCGGAGCATTTGGGAGACGATTCGAGAGGCAAGAGCGTCGCGGAGTAGTTTTCGGGCCGGTTTGAGGTAAGTAATGACTGTAAATCTTGTCCTGAGGGTATGAAACCTCGGACATCACATTGTATCCTTGTTTTGGAGTGGCGCACATGCTAGTTGATGAGTTTCTGGCGTACACTATTGAGGGATTGTGACTTGGTCCATCCCGTAGCAACTAATAAATTTCGTATTTGATTACAAATCACATGATATTTTCTATTTTTTAGGATTATTACTATGTTTTAGGCTAAATGTCGTATTTGGGCCTCGTGCCATGTGTTTAGACCCCTTGGTGGATTTTTACTGCTATTCCTCACTGTGTTTACTTATGACTTACACTCAGTCACATTATTCTTAACTGATTTCGAACTCAGTCTCATTTAAACTACTTTGATGCATAAAGTGATATTTTTGGGTCGAGTACCCCGTTTTACTGATAGCCCGAGTGGCTTTTGAGAGGTTTCTGGATGAGTGACGCCGAGAGGCGATGTTGTGAGGAGTATATATGGATCGGGCTGCATGTCGCCGCAAGATATATGGATCGAACTGCACGCCGCAGCGATATTGGGTCAGGCTGCACGTCGAAGCAATATAGCGCTTGGGCTGTAGGAGCCCTTCGGAGTCTGTACACCCCCAGTGAGCGCAGGTACCTACTGAGTGCTAGTGCTAAGTGACGAGTGATTGGGAGGCATGAGTGGCTATTAGGTTGCCCGAGGGGCTGATTATGAGTGATTGTGAGGCATGTTGAGGGGCTGATTGTGAGTTATGCTATGCCCGCGGGGCGGTTTATTATTCATGTTTTTGCCCAAGCTACTTATGATTCATATCATTTTTACACTTAATGTTTTGGACATTTTTTTGAAATTGTTGGAAATTACACTTTTCAAAGGATTTTTACTAGAATTGGTTTTTTTAAGCGTGATGGTTTAACGTATACACTGTTGGAAAGAAAGATTGTGCTTATTTTCAAAATGATGATTTGACTTTGTATGTTTCTTACTGCTCAGACCTGATTTATTTTCATCACTACTGAGTTGGCGTACTCACATTACTCCTTGCACCTTGTATGCAGATCCAGGTGCTAGGGCAGAGTGAGATGTCTATCTGTTCCAGAGACTTCTCGGAGATTTTTCTAGGTAGCAGCACGTGTCCGCAGCCCTGCTCTCTCCTTTGTTTTTATGCAATCCACTAGGCAGGGCCTAGGGCTAGTTTTTTATTATATAGAAAATAAAAAAAAACAAAGTGTCATGAGTATGTAAACGTTGAAAGAGATAAATTATGAATTACATAATACCTAATATCAAAGTTGAATAAATTATCCAACATTGATAGCACATCAGATCTACTGTAATTTGTACTTTTGTAAACTAGCCCATGAAGAATGTTGTCTCTTTAATCAAGCTGAGAACTCAGTCTTTTGCACCTGTAGCCACTCAAAGTTGTAGTCACTGTCCAGATTTAACACAAATAGCTCATCATCAGTGTAGTAGTATTATCTTGCAAGGATAGCCCTTTGCTACTGTTTACACAAGTAGCCCTTTGCTTCTGTCCAGTGTTGTCGATTGCAACAATAGTCCACTGTCCATTTTATGTATCCCTTAGCAAGAATTTCTCAATCCATTGATGCCAAATATGTTGCCAATAACAGTTACACTCATAGGAAAGTAATGTTTTCCTCATGTACTTGTTCTCGATCATTGGCCTGAATTTGTTCCTCCACCTCATTGTTTTAATATTTTCATGTGATATGCTTCCCTTCCATTTTGTATTCTTAGTTTGACTGATGTCCTTTTGCAATGTATCTCTCCTCAATGTATCCATTTATATATGGGTATCATGTGCGTCTCTTGACATGATGGTGCAGCAAGTTCTGGACACTAGCTTTGTGCCTTTCTTTTGATGCTATCTTGTATGTCCCTTATGTTTCAATGCAGGCGCATATATATAGGTGTGTATTATCATGAAGCATGGCCTCCACCTATAGGTTTTGACCTCAATATAGCCACTGAAACATCTTGCACCCCTTCTGACTACTATGCTTGTGCATACCCTTGATTCCCAATTAGTGGAATGAGCACATTGTGCTAATACCACCAGCTGATTGTTCCTCAAGGGATATGGCATAGGTACAGTAACGGCTCCTGCAAAAAAGAACACATCTTTAGTCAAAAATTCATTCACCAGCTTCTCATCCATTTGGATTTGAAGTTGATGACTCCTGTTTCTGCTCCTCCTATCTTCCACCTCGCATTCTGTATACTTGTTCCTATATTGAATTTTCCTTACTTGTATCTCTGGCTGCCTTTTAGTGAACTAGAATTGTTCATTACAAAGCCACCACACCTTTTTTTCCTTGTATCCTATGCACTAGCTGCAGCATTTTATTCCTATGTGTTGTTCCCACTAGTATTGTATTATATTTCCTATCTCCTCTACCTTGTTTACAATTTGATCTATATCTACCCTTGTCTGAATCCCTGTATCCTCTTTTACCACACTCCAATCTCCTCTATCACTTAGTCCAGCCTGCTCAATTCTCTTAGACATTCTGAGCACTTTTTCTTTCTTTCCTTTGCATTCTGCTTTCATAGACTTATACTGCTCAATTCTATTTTCTGAGCAAATTTCTTTCATTCTTTTTAGCTCTACATCCATCATTGCTACTCTCCTTATTCCCAGTGCATCTCCTGCCCTTAATTCTACCTTGCAAACCTGCTATTAAGGATGAGTAACTGACTGCCTGGTTTGCTTGAAATGCTGCAAAGCACAACACTGTGATTGTTCTAGACTTCCCTTTAATTGCTAGTTTCAATCTCCTCTTATTGGAATGAGTGCTAAGCAATAATACCACCACCTGAGATTCAACTGAGCCATAGGATTTACCAGCAAAAAAGAAACCAAGGTTAGTAGAACAGTATATCTCCATATCCTTCTCCCTTAGGATTTGAATATGTTGATCCCTTATATGATCCTCCCATAGGATTTGCATAGAATACTGAAGCTGAACCCTTCTATCCACATGTTCTTCCTTTATGTCTCCATATCCCCTTAGTTTCTTGCCACTCGCACTCTTAGACTTGGGCATTGTATTTTATGCTCGTTCATTAGCCTTCTCCCTTAAACATCCAGATACTAGAATTCATTCCCTTCAATATAGCCACTGTCTTGTGCATGATTAGCAAGATGATCAGCCAGCTTGTTACCCTCCCTGTAAATGTGAGATACGAAGAAGTTACACCCCTCCTTCAAGTCCATAATCTCCTCCATCAGTTCTGTAATACACCAAGGTGGTTTCCAAAGTCCTTCTATAATTTTCTTGATTAGTAGAGAGTCTGTCTCTAACCATATTTGATTGTAGTTCATGGCTCTACACATCTTCAATGCTTCCACCACCGCCATTGCCTCCGCTTCATTGTTTGATCCTTCATTAGTTTCTCTTCCTAGAAAGTACTTTATGTTCCCGGCTTCATCTCTTAGCACTACTCCTACTGAACTTCTGCCTGGATTACCTCTAGATACCCCATCCGTGTTTGCTTTTATCCATCCTTCCATTGGTAATTCCCAGTACACCTTCTCACATTTATGTCGAGGGGTATAATTTTCTAACAAGCTTAGAATATCCTGCCATTTGTGAGGTACATATAGTCCAGGTTTCCTAAGCTTTACCATATCTTGAAGTGTAGATGATACCTGGTATATGACTCTATTTACTGATATTGTTTCACCATATTTAAGAGCATTTCTCCTCTTCCATAATTCCTATACAATACAAGATGGTAATGCCTGAAGTATTGGTTTAAGTGTCTGTACAACTGGTGCATTCCAGAACATAGTAATAGCATGGTGCATTGTCAATCCTTCTATTGATATCCCAACCCTCATAAGGAAATATCTCCACACTATTCTTGTTGCATTTGATGTGAAGAACAAGTGGATTAGAGATTCTTGCTTAGGTTCAGCACAACACTAGCATTTTGATGGCATACAGTATCCTAGCCTGCACATGAAATCAACTAGAGGTAACTTTGCTTTCCACACTTTCCACATCAAGAAGGCTATCTTAAATGGAACATTCACCCATATCATCTTATAAGCTAGACTTGGATTTTCTCTTCTCCTCAAATACTCCCAAGCTGACTTTACTGTGAAGTGGCCCTTTGTTTCCAACATCCAATATGGTGTGTCCAGTGAGTTGTCCATCCTTGGAGGTTTAATGTGCTGCACTATATGGTGAGCCAAATCTTCTGGTAGTGTTTCCAAAAGCCTCTCCACATTCCACACTCTATTTTCCACTAACTCGTTGACATTATGGATGTCCTCATCAATCCCAAAATCAGGGGGAACTATGAAGTATAGTACTCCTAATACAGTCCAGTTGTCGTACAAAAATAATGAGGATCCCATCCTTAACTTACATATGATTTTATGTTCAATTAATTCCCTGCATTTCAGCATTTTTCTCCATGCATGAGACCCTCGCCTCCATGGCACAGTGAATGTAGTTAGCTTCTTGCAGTACTTTTGACTCATATATGCACTCCACGAACAAGGCTTCATTCTAAAATTCCACCACAGTTTGCAGAAAAGTTCTTTAGAGACATCATGTAGTCATTTGAAACCAATGCCTCCTTCTTCATATGGCATACATAGGGTATTCCACGAAGCCCAATGCCTAGAATTACCTCCCACATTGCTGCTCCAAAAGAATTTTGCAAAGATTTTTTGTAATTTGTTGATCACATTGCCTGGTGGATTTACAGCAGATAGAAAATGTATTGGCATACTTTGTAGTACATTTGCTATCAGAACAGCCCTGCCTCCTATTGATAAAAGCTTACCTTTCCAGGATTGCAGCTTATTCATGACTTTTGTAATCAAACCTTGATAGTAATCCATACATCACCTTGCATAGAATATTGGACAGCCTAGGTATGTAAAAAAGGAAATTCTTGTCTTCATATGCCAGTGATCATCTCCACCTTCCTAACCACATCTGTATCTGTTAAATAATGCATATATACAACTGATTTGTTTTTGTTCACCAACTGTCCTGAAGCTAGTTCATATGCATGCCCTGCTCTCTCCTGTTTACCATTATAGAGTTTATTTTCCAAACTTATATATTTTCGGTAGATTCTCATGACCAGTGACTCTGGGGTCATGCGGTTGTATTTAACATTTGGTGTAGCTGTATCTGTTTTAAAAATGATTAAGCGAAACCTTTATGGATTATCAGTTTAGTAATGATATAAATAAAAGATTCTTTACGTTTTGAGTGTTAATTAGGCTGGCCTAGTTCCACGAGGTATGTGCATGGCAGGTTACACGGCAATTTTGGTGGTTTTTCAACAACTCTGGGCACGTTCGAGGACGAACGTATGTTTAAGTGAGGGAGAATGTTACTACCCGATCGGTCATTTCGTGAGATTAGCCTTGTTTCCTATATTTTAGCTTGATCATATGTTATTTAACCTAATTATGATGTGTTGGATCGATTGGTTCGGGTTTGGAGTGGTCGTGGTGAGAATTGAGACACTTAGTCTCTTAAAGTGGCTTAATAGTTGAAAAAGTCAATTGGGAGTTGACTTATTGGTAAACAACCTCGAAATGTAGATTTTATAACTCGGATAGCTTTGTTAGGTGATTTGGGACTTAGGAGTGTGTTCGGAACGTGGTTTTGATGTCCGGAGTAGAATTAGATGTGGAATGGCGAAATTGAGTTTTTGGCGATTTTCGATCGGCAGTGGAAAATAACTATCGGGTTTGGAATGGAATTCCGGAAGTTGGAGCTGGTTTGTAGTGTCATTTTTAATATGTGTGCAAATTTTTAGGTCAATCGGACGTTTTTTGGGTGGTTTCATCATCATTGGCGAAATTTAGAAATCTCAAAGTTCATAGGCTTGAATCCGATGTGATTTTGGTGTTTTGGCGGTGTTTTGAAGGCTCGACTAAGTTTGAATAAGGTTATGGTATGTGTTGGTATATTTGGTTGAGGTCCCGAGGGCCTTGGGTGAGTTTCGGATGGTTAACGGATAAACTTTTTGACTTAAGAGTTGGCAGATTTTTGTTGGTTTTTGGGTTGCAGAGTTTTCTTCTTCGTGTCCGCGTTGGTGGTGCCGCATTCGCGAAGGGTTATGGGGGATGGAGCCTTTTTTCCTATGCGTTTGCGAAGTAGGCCCGCGTTCGTGAAGGTATGGCCAGTGGAAGGAACGCGAACGCGGGGTGTGTGATGCATTCGCGAAGAGGAAAAGTAGGGCAGTCGGGACCCCGGGGAATTTGCGCATTGTGTTCGCATTGTGGAGATGCGTTCGCGTAGTTTGGAAAGCTGAATCTCTGCGTTCGCGAGAAGGAGCTCGCGTTCGCGAAAGATGAAAAACTGGTTGTGGAACTTTGTGCTTCGCGAACGCGAAGCTGTGGCCGCGTTCGCATAGAAGGATCTGGGCAGAGTATTTAACAGTGGCCTTCGTCATTTTCAGCTCACTTTTCACTATTTGTGGACGGAATTGAAGACTATGAGAGAGTTTAAAGAGGGAATCAAAGGGGAAACACTTGGAGGTAAGATTTTTGACTTCATAACTCGATTCTATGTTGATTTCTAAGTAATTGAACTTGAAATTTGTGGAATTTAAACCCAAAATTGGAGGAGTTATTTTATGGAAAATTGGAGACTTTAATTGAGTGATTGAAGGCGAAATTGTTGTCCGATTTTAATGTTCTTGGTATGTATAGACTCAAGGGAGGATATGGATTCTGGTTTTGTGATTTTTATCGAATTCCGAGATGTGGGCCCGGGGTCGGGTTTGGCCAACTTCGGGACTTGTGCCTAATTTTGATAATTTACGAATGGGTCTCGTCCCCGTAGCATATTTTGATGTTATTAATCTGATTTTGATAGACTCGGAGCATTTGGGAACCAATTCGAGAGGCAAAAGCATCGCGTAGTAGGTTTTGCGCCGGTTTGAGGTAAGTAATGACCGTAAATCTTGTCCTGAGGGTATGAAACCCCGGACTTCACATTGTATCACTATTTTGGAGTGGCGCATATGCTAGATGATGAGTATGTGGCGTACACTATTAGGGCATTGTGACTTAGTCTGTCCCGTAGCAACAAATAAGTTGCGTATTTGATTACAAATCACATGATATTTTTTGTTTTAAAGGATTATTATTATGTTTTGGGCTAAATGCCGTATTTGGGCCTCGTGCCATGTGTTTAGACCCCTTGGGGGCTTTTTACTGCTATTTCTCACTGTGTTGACTTATGATTTACACTCAGTCATATTATGCTTAATTGATTTCGAACTCAGTCTCATTTATACTACTTTGATGCATAAAATGATATTTTTGGGTCGAGTACCCCGTTTTACCAATAGCCCGAGTGGCTTTTGAGAGGTTTCTGATTGAGTGAGGCCGAGATCCTATGTTGTGAGGAGTATATATGAATCGGGATGCACGCCGCAGCGAGATATGTCAGATCGGGCTTCACGCCGCAGCAAGATATATGGATCAGGATGCACGTCACAGCGATATTGGGTCGGGCTGCACGCCGAAGAAATATAGCACTTGGGTTGTAGGAGCTCCTCCGGAGTATGTACACCCCCAGTGAGCTCAGGTACCTACTAAGTTCGAGTGCCGAGTGACGAGTGATTGGGAGGCATGAGTTGCTGTGAGGTTGCCCGAGGGGCTGATTATGAGTGATTGTTAGGCATGCTGAGGGACTGATTCTGAGTGATGTTATGCCCGGGGGGCGGTTTATTATTCATGTTTTTGCCCAAGTGACTTCTTATGATTCATATAATTTTTACACTTAACTTCTTGGACATTTTTCTGAAATTGTTGGAAATTACACTTTTCAAAGGATTTTTACTGGAGTTGGTTTTTTAAGTGCGATGGTTTAACGTATACACTGTTGGAAAGAAAGACTGTGCTTATTGTGAAATGATAATTTGACTTTGTATGTTTCTTACTGCTCAGACCTGATTTATTTTCATTACTACTGAATTGGCGTACTCACATTACTCCCTGCACCTTGTGTGCAGATCCAGGTGATAGGGAAGAGTGAGTTGTCTATCTATTCCAGAGGCTTCTCGGAGATTTTGCGAGGTAGTAGCACGCGTCCGCAACCCTGCTCTCTCATGTTTACTATTATAGAGTTTATTTTCAAGACTTAGTATATTTTCGGTAGATGCTCATACCAATGACTCTGGATCCTTGGGGTTGTATTTAACATTCGGTGTAGCTGTATTTGTTTTAAAAATGATTAAACGAAACCTTTATGGATTATCAGTTTAGTAATGCTACAAATGAAAGATTCTTTACATTTTGAGTGTTAATTTGGCTGGTCTAGTTCCACGATAGGCGCCATCACAGCTAGTTTAAATTTGGGGTCCTAACAGTGTATCTTTTTTGTGTGTGCGGGTATTCATAAGTTTCAGTTAGTGCTGCAAAACGCATAAATTGCAGATTGGTGCAAACATGTTAGTAATATTATTAAAGAATAATGATTGTAGAAGATTTTTTTTCGTGATTGCACAAGCTTGATTAATTTAATGTAGTTCTTATTTAACTATGTTCGATGATATTTTAATATTATGTTATTCTTTTATGTTGCAAATTGCATTGCAGATTGAAACAGGTTTATATTTCATTAAAGAATAATGAACGCCAAAGAATATTTTCGTAATAGCAGAAGCTTGATTAATTTTGATATGTAGTTATTCTTTAACTATCTTTAGTGGTTTTTAATAGTATATTATTTTTTGTGTTGGTCTTTAATCCATCTTAATTAATCAACAGAAATTCGAAAAGTTTATTGCAATGGAGGAAGGTGCAACAATGACTTGCCAACAAAGCAAATAAGGTTAGAAAGAAACAACTGCCCTTATGCAAAACTATCGGAAAGATTTCAAATTTTTGATATGATCCTGAACTTAATTCAAACTTTTGGTAGGATCTTGAACTACTTTTTGCCATTGACGACCAGTATATATAAAATTCAAAGTAGATTTCATTTACCATTGTTGATAGCCGGGATAATAACTGTGCTTTCACTAGACATGAGACAAAACAAATTTGATAACAAACTAAAGAATGAAGGAAGCTTGATAAAGTTATTGAGAGTTGTTGATAATTGACTTATTCAATCATCAATTACATGTTCTTTACACAAACTCTTAAAACTTGACCTTCTCTAAGTATTTTTAATGGTTTGATCCTCTGAAAATTGCCATGAAATATCGTGAATTATAAGATACTAACGACGTTTTAAATATGTTATACATCATTAGTTTATATATCAAAATTTTCTTTCTTTATAACTTTCTACTACCAACCAACAAATTTCTTTCTATAATAAATAAAATTTCGATGATATAAGGTTAAGTTCTTGGGAACTTAAAAATTCACAATTAATTTCAAAATTTTAAATATTAGTTTATCTAAAATTTATGAAGACTTTGGTGTTTCAAGATGTGTTTTTTATGCAAACTGATGATGTTAGAAAATTCTTCTACTTTTCTAACGGGCTGATGGGTTGAGTGTAGCTTTAGTACACTTTGTACAACCTTATACACTACCAGTTCAACTAATAAGAGACTCCATGTAGGTAAAAGAAATACATTGAGAATTTATGAATTTTAAAATCGTGAACATATCGTTAAAAAAGACACTATTTCACTAACATTCAAAAAATAATAAGAATACATCAACAAATAAATATTCTTTCCAACAATAAGCATTATTGTAGGAATCACATTAAGAAATATTTTGTCTAAAACAATAAGCATAAATTTCTTACTTATGCTCTGATCTAAGTTAATTGTCAATATATATACATATATCCTATACAATTATGCTTTTGGATGACAATTAATAAAGCATATATTAAATAAAATACAAGGTCAAACGATTCTAACGTTGGAATATACGTTTCGTAACATGTTTTCTCTCATGTACAACTATATGTTACACTTTCAAGGGGTATATCAATTTCATGAATAAGGGTTTATTGATTATGATAGAACAACTGAAGTGGCAAAAAAAATGAATATACACCAAGAAACATTGTCTATAAAAAGATATTATATTAGATCTGATACAACAACATAACATATTATTTGTAAATATATATATTTATAATACTATATAACGAACTTACCTAAAGCCTCCATCTTTGCATGCAGTTAGTTACTTTGATTTAACTATTGCATAATATTGTAACATTGGTTTTTCTATTTAAATGAATGTTGCAGGTACCTCGACATCAATTGCTACTATACATAATTTATTTTTATTATATATTATATACACTTTCTTATTGTTAGACGTGGAATTCATGTGCAACACACGTACTCTAAATCTAATATTATATTAAAAGTACGAAGGCTCTTAGCTAAATGTCATTCATCTTTTTTACCCTTTAAAAATATAGTTCACGCTATACAAAGTAGTCATTTAATTGATATAAAGGACTTTAAACTTAACTAAAAATGTAATTATTCTATAACGACCCGACTGGTCGTTTTGCGTTCTAGGACCCGGTGCCCCTAAATGAGACTTCCTGTAGTTTCTTTGACTGATTTATGACTTGCGGGGACGGGTAGTTCGGGATTTGGAGGAGTTTGGAGTGGTATAGGAACACTTGGTTCCTTAAGGTTGGCCTTAAAGGCCAACTTTGACTTCGGTCAACATTTTTAGTAAACGACCTCGGAATCGAGATTCAAAGGTTCCGGTAGGTTTGTATGATGATTTCGGACTTGGACGTATGTTCGAAACGGGTTTTGGATGACCAGGGAGCGTTTGACGCCAAATAGTGAAATAAGAGTTTCCTTAAGTTCAAATTGAGGTTTGGAACGCGTTTTTGTGTTATCGAGGTCCAAACGGGATTCCGAGACCGGGAATAGTTCCGTTATATCATTTATGACTTGCTCGCATAATTTGTTGCCATTCCGAGTAGTATAGGTAGGTTTGGCGCATTATTAGGGAATTCAAGAACTTTAATTTCTTAAGTTTGATCCAATAGGTTTTGGGGTGTGATTTTTAGATTTAGCATTATTTCGGACATTCCGAAGGCTTGAGCGAGTCCATGTTATGGTCTAGGACTTGTTGGTATAATTGGAAGGGGTCCCGGGTGCGCCCAGATGTCGTTCGGGCATCGAGCGAGGCAAAAACCAGCAATAAATGGCTACTGGTTCACCAGATCTGGTGCGACCGCACCTGCGGATGCCTAGCCGTAGGTGCGAGACCGCTTCTGCGGTAACAGCCTCGCAGGTGCGACCCCAGGTGGTGTTGCCCGTTTTCGCAGGTGCAGACCTTTTTCCGTAGAAGCAGAGCCACAGGTGCGGACTCTGCTCCGCAGGTGCGAAACCAGGCCCCCTTCCCCTCCTCCGCAGGTGCGAGATTTTTCCCGTAGATGTGAGACCGCAGGTGCGGTCCTCGAGCCGTAGGTGCGAAAAACCTGTAGGCAGTGAGGTTGTTTTAAAATACGGAAATTCACCATTTTTGAACATTTCACTTCATCCTTGGGCGATTTTAGAGCATGCAAAGGAGATAAACGACCTAGCTACTGTAAGGTTAGTAATTCCTATCCTAAACTTAGTTTAATACTTGAATTCTTAGGTAGATTAACACTTTAATTAGTAAAACTCATGGGTTAGAGTGAAAACATAGGTTTTTATGAAAATGAGAGAAATTACCAAAGAATTAGTTGTGAAATCTTACGAAAACTATATAGTGTTGATCCTTAGGCTATGGGTGTGTGTTTCCATCGAAAAATTCTGGAATCCGAGCATGCGGGCCCAGGGGCGTATTTTGGAATTTTTCAATTTAGGTTGAAATAATCATTTAAATAGAGGAATTTCATACTTTTGAGTATAGATTGATTTATTTATGCAATATTTGATTAGTTCCGAGTCCTTGGGAGACGAATTTGGAGTTTCGAACGCGTTCTTGATCCGGAAGGTAGACATGACGCGAGGTGAGTCTCCTTTCTAACCTTGTAAGAGGGAATTGTCCCCATAGGTAAATATAAATGATTGCATGTCTTTAATTGCGGGGGCTACGCAAGCACAAAGTGATGAGAGTCCGTGCATAGCTACTATTATGTTATATCGGGTAGTTTTAGGATTCACAAGCATGCTTTATGTCATACCTGTAATCTTAAATGTAGTTTAGGTTGCCTAATATCCTTGAATTATTAAGTGGACATCTAGGAAGTTACATTCTAGAATTTATATTATTGAATCCATTTATGTAACTATATTCTCTACTAAATTCATGATTTCCTGTTAATTATGTGTATGTATACGGGTACCCGCGTCGCATGTATGATTCGCGAGCGGGGTAGCCCTACTATTATGGCAACCGCGTCGCATGTTCGATTCGCGAATAGATGCATCTATGGTTCGAGCCGTTCGACCATTCGGCAGTGCACATTTATTTTCGCGTCGTATCGGTCGTACATTCACGACTATCATGTGTTTGTAAGTTGTTTGGGTGTATGTGAATGTATGTCGGTTTAATATCATGAAAAGTAAAACTAGGTAATTTATATGCTAGAGAACTTGACACGTAAAGGTAGTTGTAAATGTTATTTGATGCTCCTGTCTTCATTATTATTCATGATTGCTATTCCTGCTTAGCCTTACATTTAAACTATATTATTTTGACCCTAGTAAGTATCACGTCGACTTCTCATCACTACTTTTTCAAGATTATACAGGATACTCACTGCGTACATATTGTTTATGTACTCACGCTATGCTTCTGTACTTAATTGTACAGGTTCTGAGGCAGGTGCATCTCGGTATAAGTCTGGAGTTCGTCCCTGACTTGTACTTGGTTTGAACTTCTCGGTGAGCTACTTTCCTTGACGTCTTCCAGCAACATCTTGGAGTTTTCTTTCTTTTTGTTATATCTGTCTATATTTTCCTCAGAAAGTAGGGCAGACTTGTATTCTTTTGGATTCTCATTCTACTAGATGCCTGTAAACTTGTGGCACTAGTTCCTGGTACACACGTAGTAGATATTATATTTTTGGGTTGTAAACATTAATTATGACTCTTATGGCTATTTCTGTTTAAAATGGCCTAAGTTGTCTGTTTTTACTTAATGTCTTAAATCTGATTTTAGTAAGTGACGGAAATGTTTTGAAAAATTAAATGAAACTCATTAGTAAATTGATGTTGACTTGCCTGACTTCGGTGTTGGGTGCCATCGAGACCTGATTTAGGATTTGGGTCGTGACATATTCAATGTTTCCTTATTAGAATTATATAACATATTATTAATTTTGTAAAAGGAAAGTAAAAGGAATCTTTTAACTCTTATTCGGTTTAGGCCTTTTTGGTTTTGCTATTAAACTTTAACCAATTAATTATTCATAAATATCTAGGTAAAACTTTTGACAACTTCCTAACTCTGAATTGTCACTTTAGGTTTACGATGCAACAATTAATATAAATTGCCGTTGAATTAAAGAGGTACAAGAATTAGATTCAACGTTCTATAATTATGAAACTAAAACCATTTAGAATAAGGGGTTGAATCCTTATAGTATAAAAGAAGCAGATATTCTATGTCCTTTGTCATAAAATTTTGATGGAATAATCGTCTGATATGAAAATTTACTTGTAACGTGAGGTAAACTTTCTAATCTTCAAGCTCTTCTTGAAGTTACGTGATAATAGACGTTCATTTATTCCTGATAGAGAATTACAAATTAAAAGGTTATCAATTGTACTTTTTATTTATCATGTTTCATGTACGAATATCAATTTAATAATTATGTAAATTTTATAGAGATTGTTAGAGTCATTGCATTCCGTAAATAAGGCGCTAACTCATATAAATTAAAGATCTTATTAATTCAGATGTGTTATAAATAGAGTTTTATTTAAGATGAATGTCTATAATTTATAGAGATCTTAGGGATTTTACTTGGTGGCTAAGTCACTCTTTCCCTATAAATAGAGGGGTCATATTCCATTGTAAATCATCCCAAAATTCAATAAGAATTCAGTCTCTCTCTTTCTCTTCAATATTTTTCTTCTTCTTTTATTGTTTCATAACACGTTATCAGCACGAGACTCTACCGTCTCAAAAAGCTCTTTGAGAAGATTAAGGTATAACTTTTCTCCTCTTTTTAATTATGACGCACATTATGAAAAGAAAGTTCATTGCCCTTACAATTTCGTGCCAGAATTATATGACATGGGTGTTGGATGTTAAAATACATTTAGATGCAATGGGTCTTAGAGATGCCATTAAAGATGAAAATAAAGCATCTACCCAAGACTGTGCTAAGGCCTTGATTTTCTTGCGTCATCACTTGATGAAGGGTTGAAAATAGAATATCTCACAGTCAAAGATTTTTGTGGAATGACTTAAAAGAAAGATATGACAACTTAAAGTTGGTCACTCTTCCATAAACATGATATGATTGGGCTTATCTGAGGCTCCAAGACTTTAAGTCCGTTTCTGAATATAATTCTGCAATGTTCAGAATTACTTCTAAATTGAAATTCCGTGGAGATACTGTCACTGATTATGTCACGGCCCCAAACACTTAGTCGTGATGGTGTATGTCGTGGAATCAGGCAAGCCACACATTTCGTTGAATCCAAGTTTATTTTTTAGAAAATTTATAAATTTACAAGCAAAATATTGGTAATAATCCATTTGAAAGTTTAAACAACATTAAAGCACATTCAAAATCCAACCCCGAATCTAGTGTCACTCAGTCATGAGCTACTAAAATATAAAAATGTCAAAAATAGGGAAATAGACAACATAGTCTATAATAACAAAAGTGCAACAGGAAGATGAAGAAGGAGAAGACGAGGTTGCGATCGCCAACTGCTACCTCGACGACTCCGATGAAACTCTGACAGCTGCTCAGCAACCACTACCGGGTCCCGATGTACCTGGATCTGCACACAAGGTGAAAAGGGTAACTTGTGTACACCAACTAAGAAGTAACGAACCCAAAGTATGGGCTGAGAGGAAGTGACAGACTAAACCTCAAAATTTACAATAAACAGCGTACAGAGATTAGACATGCTAACAATTTATCAGAAAATAACAAAAATATGCCAAGTATGCCCGGTATGTTCTACATGCCAACATATAAATATATGAAACCAGTGTGGAATGCACACAGTGCTCACAACCCTCACACTGAAGTCCACTCAGTACCGTATATGGCTCTCAGGCCCAGGGAAGGTCCATCCCGGAATGTGCATAATCATCAGTGACCGTAGTCACTCGGTACTGAGGAAAAGGCCAATCCAGCCCCACAGAGAAGATCCATCTCCAGAACACAACACTCGGACAAGATCCATGTCCAGGGCCGATCCATCCCTCACATAACATCAACTTCGGACAAGGTCCATGTCCGGAGAAGATCCATCCCTCAATATCAATGCGCTCAGTGGGGGTATAAAGACTCCGGAGGGGCCCTATTTGCCCAAGTGCTATATCAAGCCAACGAATACATGATTAAAGTATCATTGCGATGTGCAGTCCGATCTCATAATTTTCTCAATAACAGGCTCTCGGCCTCACTCAGTCATTACTCTCCAGTCTCACTCACATAGATCACAGATGCACAACTCAGCCTGAAACAATGACAAATATGCATATAATTAACAATACCGCGACTGAGGCATGAAATGATATGCTATGATAGGACTAAGTATATGAAATCCAATAATCACAAAATGAGAGAGTAATATACGACCACTCGGGTCTCAGCATTTTTGGCGTGAAGCCTTAGCATTTATAATTAACATGATTTCTAACATGTTCACATTTACCACATTAATAGAAGTGTGGATATCAATCCGTAATAGCTACTAGACGGTGCCATGGGATGAACCAGGACACAAATTACTCGGTGCACGCCCACACGGCCGTCACTTGGCATGTGTGTCACCTCAATTATAGTCATATATCATATAATTCAGAGTTTCGAACCCTCATAACTAAGTTTGGAAACGTTACTTACCTCAAAATCGGCTAAATCCTAGCCCACGGTGCCTTTCCCTCTAGAATCGGCCTCTGAGTGCTCCAAATCTACCAAAAATCAGATTTATATCATTATTATATGCCAAGGAACGAAACCCATTCGAAAATTATCAAAATTAACCTAAAATCCCGAAATTGGCCAAACCCAACCTCTGGGCTCATGTCTCGAAATTCAACAAAAATTACAAAACTATAATCCTTATTCCTTCACGAGTATACCCATATCAAATTCATCCAAATCCGACCTCAAGTGCCCACTCAAATCATCAAAAGAAATTCCCAAACTTTCCTCCCATTTTTCCCAAATTTCCGCTCTAATTCCTCAAATTAAATGATGACAATCAAGACTAAATAATGGAATTAACCCAAATATGATTGAAGAATACTTACCCCAAGAACTCCACTGAATATCCCTTCAAATTTCACCTTCTCTCGAGCTCCTAATGTGTTTTTGAAAATATGGACTAAACCCTCAGATGTTCTAAACGTCAATACCACACAAGAGGGGGGGTGATTTTTGTGGTGTCCAATTTTTGCGTGCACTAGTTATAGAAGGACCAAGTTCTTCTATGTGTTCCAACTTCTATAGTTTGCGGAATAATAATTGCAGAATTTAAAGAACATAGCAATTTTACGTGAAAAACACCTGGCTCAAAAGGTGAAAAACCCACGACCTACTTCTCAGTAGAATTTTCCCAAACTCTTCACTAAATCAATGAGCCAAACAACATTTACAAAATAAACTCTTTTGTAAACCTAAGGATTAACTCTAACCTTTTGTGGAAAACTATCCTCTAGCTATTTGCGCAAACTTCAAGTTAACTCTAACATGAACACTCAGTACCTATTACAATTGCTTCTAGATAAAGCTGAAAGGTACAATTTGTAATCACCTACTACAAATGAACTAGACTAAAAGGCAACAGATGGAACTAGTTCTTCTAGCTCGTTCAAGTAGCTTCAGAGTCGCACACTCAATTCTCACACGAACTGCTTGCAAAATTGCGTTGGTAATTTTTCTCTCAATTTTTGTTTTGCTTTTGTGTTTGTGCGTACCTGTACAATAAGAACACTGAACAATATATAGCATTCAGTAAACAAAGAGATACACTAGAATTCGGATGCTACTCTTCCTCGGTGGAAGAGTTCTAGTTGATATGAACTCCCTAAATCCTCCCTTATCTTGATTCTGTTCTTACTGAATAAGGAGTACATCTCCTTATCAATTTTTAACCTTTTCGATCAGGAGATATCTCTTTAGATCACAAATTCCGTTTATCTCCTGCTTGTTCACCTCACGTTCCCTAACTATGCATGTGTCTATGTCTCCAGTGATGGACCTGGTTCAACTCTGAGTTCCTTTGTCAATATTCAAAACCATTCAGCTTCTTGATCCAAAGAATTCCCCCTTTTTGATGATGACAAACTCTATGCTTAGGATTGTAACCACTTTAATCCAACATTGACACTTTTTAGAGTATTAAGCATTTATCATAAAGAACTAGGTTCATTAGGTTATAAATATCACATATTCAAAGTACAGCACATCTTCCCCCTTTGGCATCATCAAAAAGTTGCAAAATTTTAGAATTACAAGATATATAAGAATTACTCATGGTCACTAGGGAAACTGCAAGTAGAAACATGGATTAATCATCAATAGTGAACTAAGAATGCAAACTATCAAAGAAAGTTAGACAAAACAATTAAGAGTAGAAACAGCAAAATCCATTGATAAAAGCGTAGTTCAGCCACCAAACACACAAAGAAATAAAAGCAGTTACAATCATGAGCAAAAAAATAGCAAAAACAAATCCCGAATCTTGGTCATAGAGGGGTGAAGACAGGCACTGGACACCTAAGGTTGGGAAGGGGTGGAGGTTGGGTTCTTTGCTTGGAGAAGGGAGAGCATATTTTGAAGAATCCCATCATTCTTCTCCTTTTCTTTGGAGAAGGGAGAGCATCTCTCTTTGCCTCAACCTCTGCAAGGCGGGTCTTTAGTCGAAGCATTTCAGCATCCTTAACCACACCTTCTTGTATAAGCGCCCTGACCTTGCTATTCACAGGCATTTTTTTGGATGAACTAGGTTCATCGTCAAGAACATTCACAATATAGTCACATGTCAGAAGCGTGTTCTTCCAAAAAGGGTCCTTGGCAATGGCCATTTCTGCCTTCTTCGGGGGAACTTTGAAGTGAGCCAGTACAGTCATCAGGATGATACCATATGGATTGGCATGGACATTGGAGCCATTTACCACCCTGTCCAGCAGCTGAATAATGAAATAGGGCCAGTTGATTTGCCTTCCACTGTCCAGGCATTCCATGAGGGTTAAATCCATATAGTTGGCTATGTGCCTTCTCTCTTGCCTGGGCAGTACACATTTGATGATGAACTCGAACACCACATTGTGCTGGGGTTTCATCTCGCTTTTATACACATCATTGTCACTGAACATTCTGGTAATGTGTAGTGCAGACGGAAGACCATCCAGGCTGGGCCACTTCTGCCTCGTATACTAATCATAACCTTCAGAAGGTATACCAAGTATTCCGCCCATCTCTACGGTATCAAAGGTGATTTTGGTCCCCTTGACTTGACTGGAAACCGTGTCATCCTTGACCTCGGCATTTTCCATAAACTCCACAATCTCACTTCTAGCCAGCCTGCCATCTAACTGAAGGACCATGTCCATCCAACCTTGCACTTCCAAAGTGTCCAATAGGTAGACCATGCCAGACTCCTCCAGATCCTTCAACAATCTCCCCTTTAGAATCGTTCGCTTCCCAAATTTTGTCAACTTACCTTTTTCTCCACCAGACTCCTCTGCTTCTTCACCACTCCAATCTTCCTCTTCATCCATCTGAACGTTCTTGGATTTTAGTTTAGACCTAGTCCTCTTAGAAACAGTTGAGGGTGTAGAAGACACGGATGCAGACTTCTTAGAAGAAATCTTGGCTTTCTTGGGTTTGGGTGTCTGAACCTCAACATCTTCCATTTGTTCATCTTGATGGACCAAGTCCATCTCCTCAACCTCAACAGCCTCTACAGGCTCAAACACTTTTGCCTTCCCTTTTTCAGTTATGTTTCTCTTACTCTCCCTCAAAGCTTTCTGCAACTCCTCTTCACTCTGCCTAATTGCACTTCGTGTAGTTCGTCCTCTAGGAATGGAAGTTTCAGCAAAGGGAGTGTTTCTCTTCTTAATTGCCACTGGAGTTTCAGCTTTCTTAGTCTTGGGTGTCCTCTTCTTTTTGGCTTTATAACTCTCCCATAATTTTCTCATAAGGTCAGGCAAAGTTTCCTCAATAGATGAACCGGGTTCATCAGTAGAATGTCGAAGATTTTCTAACCCCTCAGCAGCCTCTCATGAGTTACTTCCCCTTATGTCTTTGGCACCTTCTTCAACTACCACTAGAGCAGTACAACAAATTGCCAATGGAGTACCTTCTACCCCTGTTCCCCTTACAGTACTTCCTCCTCCCTCTCTCTCATTTTCTTTTACAGTTTTATTTTTACCACCTCTCTGTCACCTATCAGGAACTTCCACATACACTACAGACCCAATCAGAACAAACCTATTTTCAACAATAACAGTTTCAGGCTTAGACCCAGTTTTAGGAGTTGGTGATACTTGTTTAGCATCGGATGAACCAGTTGCTTCCCCCTTAGTCGTTGACTTGAAGGAGTGACTGGAGTTCTCAGATTCTTGAGCTTGGCTGGCTTGAAGCTTAGTGTTCAATTTCTTAGCTAGAGTGCCAGTAGCCACAGTTTTTCTTGCTAGCATTTTGACACGCCTTCTCCTAGGTTTCTGGAGTAGGGCTTGGTTGGACAACGGGGTTGATAGGAGGAGACGAAACAAGATTGTTTTGAGGGGTGGAGGGATGTGATTGAGATGGGGTTGAAGAGTTTGATTGAGATTGAGAGGAACCAGTATCTTCGAGTGTGATACTGTTGATACGCTCAAATTACACTTCTAAAATAGTGTAAAGCGGTCGAAGTCAAATATAATA
>ML258988.1:0-12158 GCA_005239495.1 Nicotiana undulata
GCAGTTTCCGCACCTGCGACCTTTGGATCGCAAGTGCGGACTCGCACCTGCGGGAAATGGGTCACTCCTGCGAAAAAAAGGCCTCGGCACTAGGGATATTCTCGCACCTGCGGACTTTGGATCGCAGGTGCGGACTCGCAACTGCGATGGCCTAGGCCCTGGGGATTGCTCGCGCCTGTGGAGTCTGGTCCGCTCCTGCGGAAGGAGCCGCGCCTGCGATTGATTTTCCGCTGGTGCGAACCTCGCGCCTGTGGCTCATGGACCGCAGGTGCGGTCACACTAGCAAATTCCCACCAGCAGTTCAATTACTGGTTTTTGACCCCGTTCGGGGTCCGGGAGACCCCTGGGCCCACCCGAGCCCTCGACAAATTATACCAACGAGTCNAATTCAAATGGCTCACTGATACGCCGAACGAGTCTATACTGCTCGGAATGACCCCAACTTTTGCGTGCAAGTCATAAATGACTATACGGAACTATTGCCAGTTCAGAAATTCCATTCGGACCATGATATTACGAGGTCCAATTCCAGGCTGAATTCCAAATCTTATGAAATCCTGAATTCCAATTCAGGTGCCGAAATACTCCCGGGTCATCATAAACCCGAGGCGAACACACTCCCAAGTCCGAAATCATCAACCGGAGCTGCTGGGGCTGTCAGAACTCAATTCGGAGGTCGTTTTCTCAAAATGCTGCTCGGAACCAAAATCAGCCAAATAAGCTAGCCTTTAGGAACCAAGTGTTCCTGAACTGACCAAATCACTTCTGAATCTCGAACTACCTGCCCACACAAGTCGTAAGGCACGAGTAGTCGCTATGGAAAGAGTCATTCACGGGAACAGAGTTCCAATACACAAAACGACCGGCTGGGTCGTTACATAATCGTTGGGCAGGCCCCTATTGGGCAACCTCTGATTAGATGGTAAGTCATATACCGAGCCTACTGTGGCCGAGCGCCTATGAGTGAGCCCAGAATGACTGAGATACAGAGCCTAGTAAGGACGAACGCCTATGAGCGAGCCTTCTATGGCAAAGCAGTTATATATACCGACCCCTATAAGGCCGAACATCTATTTTACTTACTATATTGAGAGAGTTGAGTCAGTATCAGCTAGGGCTGTTCATTTGGATCGGATATCCGAAATCCGAACCGATCCATTCAATTTCGGATTTCGGATTGGACCGAATTTCGGATTGTGTTTATAAAAATTTCGGATTTCGGATCGGATTCGGATTGGTATATTTTAATTCGATCCGATCCGAAATCCAAAATTATTAGGCAATGTATAAATACTACACTTTAATTTCGGATAGTCAGTACTTTCTTTACATCTTCCTCCAAGTTATTACCTTTACAATTGCTAGAGTTAGCTATATTGGCACCATAGTACTCTCATAATTGTATAAACATGAATTTTTCTTAATGCATTGCCTCTTTTACAAAGAAAATATACATATTAGTTTGCAACATTGAGGCATTTACGATCCGAAATCCGATATGATCCAAACTTTAAAATCCGAATCCGATCCGATATAATTCAGATCAGATTCAGATTGCATTTTCTAGAATCTGAAATCCGAAATCCGAATCCAAAATATGCTAAATCCGATCCAATCCGATCTGTGCACGGCCCTAGTATCAGCAGGTAAGCATTTCTTCAGATTATGTTTGACTCCTAGTTACTTTCAGTTATTCTGTTGCCTTACATACTCAGTACATTATTCGTACTGACATTCTTTTTGTTGTGGACGCTGCATTCATGCTTGCAAGTATAGGTCATCAGTTTGATGAGTCCTTATAGTCGACGGGGTTAGCATTCAACGAAGAATTGGTAAGACTCCACTTTATTCAGAGTGCAGTTGGGTTTATAAGTCATCGTGTCAGAGTTATGCTACAAAAATATGGTTAGGCCGGGGCCCTGTCCCATTTGATGTCGAATAATCTTAGAGGCTTTGTAGACACACATGTTCATTATGTACAGTATTTCAGTGGACTTGACGACCTATATATATATTCATGTGTTAAGAACGATGGTTCGGTGATACAGTCTTTGCCCATTTATAGTTGTACAATATGCGTTGTGGCCATGTTGGCCCATGATAGTTACAAAAGAAAAGCGTTCGGCCAACTTGACCTTTGTA
This sequence comes from Nicotiana undulata, assembly GCA_005239495.1. Taxonomy (NCBI): domain Eukaryota; kingdom Viridiplantae; phylum Streptophyta; class Magnoliopsida; order Solanales; family Solanaceae; genus Nicotiana; species Nicotiana undulata. The sequence continues at coordinate 2,143 of ML258988.1, forward strand.
TGTTCTAGTTTTGGTAGAACAAGCATGAATTACAAAGTGGTTCGCTCGGGCCAGCACAACACTGGGTGCCAGCCACGCCTCCCCAAGTTTGGAGCGTGAGAAGTTCATACCGTCCACCTGCTCTTCAGGGTTCTTTCGGTGGGTATTCGGGCCATCCGAGTTAGACTTAGGGAAATAGTCCATCGCTCTGAGAGGTTGTTATGAGTGCGGGGATCCTAGTCATATGAAGAGATATTTCCCCAGACTTTGCGTCAAGGTAGTGCAACAGGGTCTATAGCCCATGATTACAACACCAATAGCCGCACCGACCGTATGGCCACCCAGAGGCGGAGGGCAGGTGGGTTGGGGTCGTCCTAGAGGTGGAGGTCAGGCAGACAAGGGCCAGTCAGGTGGCGCTACAGCCAGATCCTATGCTTTTCCAACCAGACCAGATGCAGTGGCCTCAGATGTCTTGATCATAAGTATTATTTCTGTCCGCGGTAGGGATGCTTCAGTACTATTTTATCTAGGGTCTACCTATTCGTATGTATCATCTTTGTTTCCTCATTTTTTGGATATTCCGTGAGTCCTTAGCTACTTCTATTTATGTGTCCACTTCTGTGGGTGATTTTGTTATTGTAGATCGGATATATCGGTCTTGTGTGGTCACATTCTGTCGTTACGAGACTAGGGTGGATTTTTTGTTGCTTGATATGACCGATTTTGAGGTCATCCTGGGGTATGGACTGGTTGTCCCCATATCACGTCATCCTTGATTGCCATGCCAAGACGGTTACTTTAGCGATGCCATAGTTTCCTAGATTGGAGTGGAAGGGTTCCTCTGTCATTGCAATTAGTCAGGTTATCTCTTTTATGAAGGCTTGACACATGGTCGAGAAGGCTTGTTTGGCTTATCTAGCCTATGTTCGAGATAGTACCGCAGAGTCTCCGGCGATTAATTCAGTACCTGTAGTAAGAGAGTTCTTGGATGTGTTTTCTTCTGACCTTCCAGGTATACCACCAGATTGTGACATCGATTTCGGCATTGATTTCTACAAGTCATTAGCAAGTGTCTAGTAGAGTCTTGCGGGTCGGTATGAAAGCATCCATACATATCTTCGAGAGGCTATAGGGCATTTAGGATATACTTCCCATCTTACTTTCCTAATCATGCGTCATTGATATATCTTGAAGTGTAATCATTTGAATTTCTTCCATGCATTCATATGCGCAGATGAGCGCTCGGTATCAGCTGTGCATCGATGACTTGTGATTCCCTGGATGAGGTGCGAGATGTGATTTCTGTGTGTTGATGATGGGCCAGTCTGGAGACTCGAGGAAGGTTTTGGACTGTAGCTTGAGCACAGAGGTATTGATTATGTGAGGACGTGCTTTTGGATTTATATGCCCGTTAGTGTCCCTATTAGAGGAATTTGTGGCTGGATGGCTATGTGATGAGTATGATGTGCCTGCGAGATGTGTTCATATGGTTTGAATGTGACGAGAAGGGTTTGCTTGAGGTGTAGAAAGAACTATTGGGTGCTTGATTTCCATCTTGATTTGACGTATAGTCTCGAGTTATAGGTGTGTTGAAGGATGTTTTCATGTTGTTTAGTTGAGGAAAGAAGTAGATTTTCATGTCGTGATATAAGTTTAGACTCAGGAAGATTAAGTGATTGCGTAATAGTTATGACTGTGGAAGGGCATAGAGAGATGTCAGTTTGAGGTTCAGCAAGCGGGTTATCGCCTGCGGGGTGTCCTGAGGTTGTGTGATCCCTATGTTGTTTATGTGGATAGTTTTCTCTTACCGGTGGGTTATATGTGTAAAGCCTGAGTTTGGATCTCTTGAGGAGGTTGGCCTGACTATCACGAGGATGAACGCGAGCTTAGAAGATGATTTGAGGTATTATATGGTTTGTGTTACATAAGCTTATGAATGATTTAGTTGAATTTCAATGCGGGATTTTGGGCAGCAATAGAGTATGGGTATTATAAGTTTTCAAATGCTTATTCCTTAGGTTTGTGCCAAGTGAGGGAGTCTTCTATAGACGGGGTTGCGCGATTATGTGTTGCATTGGTTTCAGTTTAAGGTATACTAGTGAATCAGTTATGGCTTACGGAGGTTGAGATCGAGGATGACTCAAGTAAGGGAATTTCTAGATACGGGTTCTATTGCACTTTATGAGTATATGAGAATCACGGAATGACTTGAGTTGTTATTGGTGAAGGTGTGATATGCATGGAGCAGAAATTTATTGGGTTTCATTAAGGTGGGGTTACTTCCTTGGGTATCGGAGTTCTAATGGGGCACAGGTTATTCGGTCCGCTTGACCAGTCTAATTGAGGTTTGAGCAGAGTAAATGACTCTCGAGAATGGTTCTAATGGATGCAATATTTATATGTGATAATTAGGAATCTTTAGGATGTGTATTTGACTAGAAATTGAGATTTCACATTGCATGGTGACAAGTCTTGTGGAATTTTTATATCAGTATGGATTCTTCATATCAGTATCAGGAAGGTGAATGTAATGGCCTTAGATTTGCAAGAAATTCTCTTCAGAGTAAGTATTTGAGTTGTGGTGCTTTTGGGATGCTTAGTAGAGTATTCAGCGGCTTATGAGCCTTAGGGTTGTATGGTTTATGCTAGGGTCTCGCGTGGTGAGTTTTCGTCAAAGATTGTGGTATTATGGCGAGGGTATGAATCAATTAAAGGTAACTCAAAAGGAACTCAGAGGAGTAGGACAACTTGCTAGTAGGTTGGATCGACATGGTAATGGGTATGATCGGTTCTTTGGGTGCTTATGACGTGGTGAGTTCCTACATGTGTTTTGTGGTGATACTCTTGGGTTCTGACGACCTGCGTAGCTTGGTTGAGTTAGAGGGATTCAGTCCTAACGGCTTGGTTAAGTGCAATGCGTTTCGGAGAGTCCTCGATGGTCTCTACCATGGTTTGAGATATATATATTCTACTGGTGTGTGGGGCATGTGGCGTATTGTGATTTTCTCCTGGATGAGATCAAATAAAAAGTTCTTGGCTAATTGAGTGAGTAGTTGCTTGTGACTTGGAGCGGAATATGAAGTTCTCGTATTTTTCATATGACGGCATGGTGTATATGGTGTCTTGTGTAGTATTGAGAGTTGCATGGGCAAGGTCACAGTTGACTGGGTAAATGATATTACTGCATGTTATGGTTTGATGATAGTGTACATTTTATAAGGGGCGATGTGTTTCGATTATGGATACTTCATAATATTGCAGTGCTCTCACATTTGATCAACTGCTGATGTTCAATTTTGCTTTGTGGCACAGAAGAATTATAGAAGTATTCCTTATGGGATGATCACATATTGGAGAAGTGTTAGGCACCCAGGTGATAGAGATGAGATTAGATATGGTGATTTATGTGTTCTATGGATTTGGATACTGGGAGGTCCCATGAGTAGATTATTTCGTGGTTGTGGACTGTGAAAATGTAGCTAGAGTTGGGCAGAGGAGAGTATGTGTTGAGATTCAGTCATTGTAGACTTTCAGAGGGTTATTTATCTATTGTGGGTGACCAGAGTTGATTTGGAGTTCATTGGTAGGCCCAATATGGATGTGTGTCCTACACCGGGTCGGATTTGTTGACTCCGAACTGCTATTATTGAGGGGTGTGCCATTCAGTTGTTATTGAGCTTATTCGTGTTCTGAAATGAACTGTGAGTTACCCTTCTATGTTACGAGAAGTGTGAATCGTTGGTTATATGCACACATGGTGCATTCCTATTTGCGATTATAGCTAAAATTTGAGCAAGATGAGTATTTGGGTATTGCGTGATTGATTGCACGTTGGCTATGTTCTTTCAGGATGATGACATTGTGTTATTTGCTCCCCGCAGTCATGGTAATGCATTTTGGGTACTTGATGTTGAATTTCGCATGGTTATTGATTTTGAGTAGAGTGGCTCGAGGTATATGATATGGATCAGCATTTGGATGGGTCGCGCATTGAAGTGGAGTTGTATTGAGGTATGATCCTTTGTGTGAGATTCGTGTGTTTTGGTTCTACAGTGTGTGATGGGTTCTTAGTTTTTTTGGTGGTGGTACCCGTTGAGTTTGCGGGATGGTTCTCTTGATTGACTCATTTTCGTGATTGAATACAGTTGGATTGTTGCTTATTGGTGCATGGATTGCACAGTTGTGGGTCCAAGTAGTACTGGTGTTGCGTGTTAGTAGGTTAGTTGGTATTTGATAATATGGAGTCGTCGGATCTTGGAGGGGTGCTATCGGATTTGATTGCGGTATATTTGGAAGGATAATATCGAAAGTTGTCTTGGGAATTGACTATGGTTCTTGTTGAAGGAGAGGGAACTCCACGACTTGTTGATTTGATGAATGGGTATGAGTTTCTGCATGTTCTTTCATTATCGGCATTGTACGAAGGCTTTAGAGTGAGATTTTGTTAGACATGAGGTTTAGTACTGGCATTGGGTTGTTCTGAGCAGTTAATGAATCGGTGATTATTGTTATGATTAATTGAGTTATGAGGTATAACATGCGATCGTGTCTTGGATTATGGTTATGGCTTGATACAGTTTGTTCAGACTTATACAATATGTAGGTAGCAGGATTCAGATCTTATAAGGAATTCCGGATGAGTGAAAATTGGATTCTAAGGCTTGTGGGCTTGGTTTAATTGAGAAATTCAGTTATGTTGTGTTATCGGACCTATATGGGATAGAGTGACATGGGATCACCCCGGGTATGTGCATGGAAAAATTACACGGTGATATGATGGCTTATGGGACAACTTTGGGCCCGTTCGAGGACGAACATATGTTTAAGTGGGGGAGGATGTTTTGAGCATTTGCATTTTGCCCGGTAGTTTGGGGGCATGAGCAGCTCCGTATGATGTATTAGGACTTGTGTTCATAATTTGAGTTCATTCAGAGTTGATTTGATATGTTTATGCGCGAGTTTTTGGAAGTCGAAAGTTCAAAAGTTCATTTAGTTTGATTTGAGGCGTGTTTCGTCGTTTCAATGTTGTTATGCATGATTTGAGGCCTTGAGTTGGTCCGTGTTATGTTATGGTACTTGTTAGTATGTTCGTACGGGGTCCCAAGGGGCACGAGTGAGTTTCAGATAGGTTTAGGCTGCGTTACGCTCGTTTTTCTTATGTTTCGACGTCGTTTCTTCAAGCATAAATGGTACCACATTAAGCAAATGAGCTCCGATTTCTGTTTTGATTGAAGCATTAGATTAGTATCGTAATTACCGAGCCATATAAAAAATAATCATCGCGTTTGGTCATCATATGAGAAATTATGGTCATTTTACTAAAAATTGCGTTGCTAGATTTTTCAGATTAATTACGAAATTGCCATTGAATTCGTATTTAAAAATATACACTATTTGCAAATATTGAAGCCAACATATCCTTAATTATAAGGTCAAATGGAGTGATTCAAAAGCCTAACGTGACTAAAATTTTACAAGATCCATTGAAGGCATAAAAAGCGAGTTTCGAGATCGTTTGACATGAGAAACGAGGCAGAATAGTTGGCAGAAAAATATATAAATAAGGGTTTGTTCATTTGGTCATATTTTGAGTTGGGGAGCTCGGATTTGGGCGATTTTGGAGGAAAGTTTTACCATATGGATTGGAGTAAGTGTTCTCTACTCGGTTTTGGTTATATTTCATGAATCCATCTTTGTTTTTGGGATTTGATTGATAATTTCAAAGTGAAATTTGGGAGGTTTTGCCTAAAGTTTCATAAAGTGAATTTTTAAGATTTTAACATCGATTCAGAGTCGGATTTGAGTGAAATTAGTATGGTTGGACTCATAATTGAACGTGTTATCGGATTTTGTGAGTTTTGCCGGGTTCCGAGGTGTGGGCCCAAGTTGGGCAATTTGGCCGATTTTAGGCTTTTGATTAAAGATTCGACCTTATTCAACTGGGATTGGTTCCTTTAGAATTGTTTGATGTATTTGATTTATTTTGGTTAGTTTCGATCCGTTCAGAGACCGGAACGCGCGTGATGGCTTCTTTGGAGCATCACTTTGCTTGCTCGACATTGGTATTGGCTCGTTGGAGGTAAATAACTCTTCTAAACTTAGTGTAGAGGGTATGAAACCCCGCAAATACATGTTATGTGATTGGTATTGAGGTGACACACATGATAGGTGACGGGCATGTAGGCGTGCACCATGTGAATTAGGACTCTATTGCTTCCATGGCACTGGATAATGGCCCTAGTTTGTTGATATTTTTGTTTTTACCATGTGATAAAGTAATTGTGCTATCAATCATGCTAAATATCATGTTTAGGCTTATTGTTGATGTTGTTAGGATCCATAGTAGTTTTTTCTTGCTGTCATCTCACTGATTTCATTGATATTTCGTACTCAGTCATATTCATGCATTCATATCATATCAGTCTCAGTTGTTGTTATTGATACATCATATCATTATTATAGGGCTAGATTCATGACATTGTGAGCCCATGAGTGATATTGGGAGAGATTGATGACTGAGTGAGGCTGAGGGCCTGAGTGAGAGTGACATTTTGTGATCGGGCTGCATGCCGCAACATATTATATCTATTATACTTTATGGGATCGGGATGCATGCCACAACAATATATTGGTTATATTTATGCATATGAATCAGGTTGCACACCGCAACAAGACTTAGGATACTTATATATATTATGGATCGGGTTGCACGCCGCAACGAGATTAGATGGGGATGCACGCCGCAACAATATAGCACTTGGGATGAAGGAGCCCCTCCGGAGTCTGTACACCCCCAACGAGCGCGGTCGACTATATATATATATATGGATCGGGCTGCACGCCACAACAGTTATTATACGGCGCTGAGTGATTTAGTGTGCTGAGTATTGAGCTTAGTAAGAGAGGATGCGGGGCAATGAGATTGAGTAATCTAAGAGTATGAGTACATGTTTCATCTCTGAAATACATGGCATTTACATGACATACATGCATAGAGATGCATAATTCCTCATGCTATATATTATCACTTCATTCATGACTTATTATACACATTGATATGTGGGTATGGAGAGGCACTTTATACTTGTTACTTGGAAAGAAAATGAAACATTTTATTTATTGTGGAAAGGATATTTGGAAAATTACAGTTTTCAAACTTACTCGTACTTTTGGCATTTTCGGTAAGAGATATGGGATTTTCTTTCACTGAGATATTTGAAAGCATGACCATTTTCTGGAACTGTGAACGTGCTGGGTATTTTACTTTGAGATATCTATTTTATACTTGCATTTATGTTGTTATGAACTGTTGTGGAAATATTGTCATTGGACCCAATCCTGTGTTATCTCGTCACTGCTTTCAACCTAAGGTTAGGTCTGTTACTTACTTAGTACATGGGGTCGATTGTACTGATACTACACTTCTTCACATTGTGTGCAGATGTCAGTTGCTGTGCTCGATGGTTGCGGGACTTGAATATGTATCAACGTCCCTGTTGTAGCTGCCTCCTTTGTTCGGGGTATCCTAGATTATAAAACGTTGTTTATGTACTTTTCAAATAGACTGTGTATTAGTTTCATTGTTGATTCGTAAACTCCATTCGTAGAAGCTCATGATTTGTACTACCAGTCCTTGGGATATATATAGAATTCAGTAAATTTATTTTGTTTTAATTGACTTAATAAGATTATTGAAACTGGATAGTTTTAGTTGGCTTACCTAGCGAATTGGGTGTCACGACCCAGAATCCCAATCCGAGTCGTGATGGCGCCCAACGACGGGGTTAGGCAAGCCAACAATAATTACATCAAGTGNTAGCTCACCGAGAAGTATGACCATGCTATCAATATCTAGCACCGGCCTGATAGTCAGACGTGCCAGCTTCCGGACCTGTACAACCAAGTACAGAAAAGAAAAGAAAGTGCAGCATGAGTACATATTAAATAAATATGTACCCAGTGAGTATCCCGCCTAAACTCTAAGAAGTAGTGACGAGAGGTCGACTCGATACTCACTAGGGTCCAACAGTAATAACATATGATAAAATATGATGAAATATGGTAGGCATGTCAGGGAAAAATAAGCAACAAGTACACGTACTGAGAACAGAAAAATCCAAACAGTTACTGAACTTAAACAATAAAGCATTTTCAAAAGTAAGACCACCGAATGAAACAATAATCACCAATTCTTAGATCCGCCGTGGCGTACGGCCCGCTCCCATGAGATACTTTTCTACACTCGCCGTGGCGTACGACCCGATCCCATATGTTTCACAGTTTCTTTTCAATTCCTCCGTGGCGTACTGCACGCTCCCATATATTTTAAAATTTCATTTCATTTCCGACGTGGCGTACGACCCGCTCCCATATATTTCATAATTTCATTTTATTTCCGCCGTGGCGTACGGCCCGCTCCCATATATTTCATAATTTCATTTCATTGAACCTCAGAAGAACAACACGTTGCAAAACATAATTTTGTAGTAAATATAGCATTACAATAAATCATATGTGCATTTCAACAAAAAGAAACATATCTAGGGGATGCAAGAAAAACATACCAGGCATGATGTGGGCCTAACTACCCGGACATAACAATAATAGCCGCTACGTACGGACTCTCGTCGCTTGGTGCATATGTAGCCTCCAAACAAGTTAAACATAGCATATACATCACCTATGGTGACAATTCCCTTTTACAAGGTTAGAAAGGAGACTCACCTCGTGTCGAATCTACCCCTCGGACCACAATTGCGCCCGAAACTCCGAATTCTATACCCGAGGACTCGCAACTAGTCAAAAGATATACAATAACATCAATGCATGTACAATGTGATAACTTATCTTAGTTATTCAATAAAATCGCCATTCTTGAAGAATTCCCAATTTCCAACCCCGGCCTCTCATGGTCAAATTCCGAAAATTCTCGAAGGGATCACTCACCTATAGCCTAAGGATCATTAAGGTGTGATTTCTACTTGATTTCATGGCCTAAAATAGAAAATTACAAAATCCTCAAGAACCCTATAATTACTACCTAATTCTATGATTTTAGATAATTTAGTAGTGAATTTAACTAGGGATTAGTGTTTGAAACTAGTAAAACTATGGAATTTACTTACGTCAATAACAGTGGTGGAAGGTCCCTTGAAAAGCTCTCTAACATCTTGAATAGGAAGATGAAAATGGAGGAACAAGGCTAAGTCCCGTATTTTATAAAGCTGCCCAATGATTCCTTCACTGCGATCGCGACCACCTTCTGCAATCGCAGAGAAGGAAACCAGATAGCAGATTTTTCTTGTTTTCCAACTTAGCTCCCGGGGGTCTAAAACACCCCCGAGCCCCTCGGGAGCCCATCCAAAAGCACCGACAATTCTGTATTTATGATACAGACTCGCTCGAACTTCTGGAACATGAAAAACAACAACGGAACTCGAAATCAAACCCCAAAACCAAATTAATCAAACTTAAGAACTTTGAAATTCTATAATTCACTTCAACGCGCTGAACCGGCCTAAACTACTCGGAATGACTTCAAATTTTGCAGACAAGTTATAAATGACACAACGGAACTATTCCCGGTCTCGGAATTTCATTCGGACCTCGGGAACATAAAATCACCTTTCAAGCCAAATTTCAAATTCTTTAAAAACCTCAAAACTTCATTAACTCCAATTTTCCTCATTTTGATCCGAAACCAATCAAATTAAGTCCGTTTCTTACAAAAGTTCACAGATTGCTTGAATAACACATATTGAACCTGCTCCGGGCTCTGAAATCGTAATACGGGCCCGGCAGCACAGGTTTCACATCAAGGTTCATTTTCATAAGCCTTTAATATTTTCATAAAACAATTTTCTTTAAAAATTCATTTCTCGGACTTGGGTCCTCGGAATTCGATTCCGGGCATACGCCCAAGTCCCATATTTTCTTACAGACCTTCCGAAATCGTCGGATCACGGACCCGTGTCCGTTTACCAAAAATGTTGACCAAAGTCAACTTTATTCAATTAATTATCACAAATTTAACTCTT
>ML258990.1:0-46737 GCA_005239495.1 Nicotiana undulata
TATATATATATATATAGAAAAACTCAACAAATAATCACAAAAAGATTTGGTCTTGCTTTTGTACGTACTTATAATTTGTGTGCTTTGTGGTGAATCTGTGTCAACGCTAATAGCTGGGTTCCGGTCTCCATCTCGTCAAGCTAAGGTAAGCTCAAGTCGCTAAATTTGTAGTTATAATTATTGTGAAATTGTGTCTTTTTGTTAATCCCTCTGCTTTTTAAATATTGGATTTCTTCTTAGAATTACATGTATATTTTTCAGATTTATAGTTACATCGACGCCTTTTATGGCGAGGCTTCTATTGCAATACCTCTGCTATTTGTTTGCATGCTGGAATATTTTGGTTTAAGAATCAAACAAGTTTGTAGGGATTAAATTTTCCTCATAATTTATAAAAATATGTGTTTAGATGTGGTGTTTCCTTGATCTTCACCGATTAGTTCCTCAAAAACCTATTCTTGTGACCATTTATTTTCTAGTGTCAGATTGTGAAGCCTCTACATTTGCTTTTCTGTTGGTAGGTTCAATTGTAAAAAAACTTTCTTTTACCACATCCATATTTTTAGTCAAATATGAATCCATAAAAAATTTAAACATCCTTGTACTCTTAGTCCAATATATGAATAAGATTATGCGGAACTTTTGTGCTTCCAATCCTTCATACATCAATTCCATTGAGTAATTGCTTTAAATCAAACCCCCCACAAAAAAAGCTTTAATTTTTATGTGCTATTTGCTCTACTTCATGCATTTTTTTGTTTTTGCATTTAAGTATTCTGCTTTATGTTAATCTATGCTTCTTGATTACTTGTATTATATAGAAGTTTCAGTGATAGAGTTGTTTCTCACCTGTGAAAACTTCTTAATTTTATATTGGGTGTTCCTGTTTCTGAAGCATAGATTGATATTTTTGCCAGTGTTAAACAGCGTGATGAGTACATAATGTTGCATCGTGTTACCTGTCTTCTGGTACAACTCTATTCCAATTATGGATTTTTATGTTAATTTGTATTTTATAGTTGTTGCCTTCACTTAGATGCATTGCCTGATTTGAAAGACAATAGCATTTACGGTCTTAATACAGCTGTATATATTGGACAATCCAATATATGAATAAGAATAACCTTGAGTGATGCACCATTTTGCACTAAAGTGGACCGCTGCAATGTTATTGCTTTCGCATTTGATTGGAAAGGAGAATAAATCAACAAAATTTCCATTCACATCTCCAATACTTGCTTTCTCATTTTCATTTCATGTAGCTACGTACTTTCTGTGTTGACTTTCAACCATGTTTGAATTGGGACCATCTTTTCTACCTCTTCACAAATATAGTACCAAAGTTTGCTCAGGTCCAATTTAGGAAATTTTCTTGCCAAGGTAGTTTTCAGAGTCCAACTTCAATAGCCAAGTCATGGTATATTTGTGTCCAACAATCTACTGCTTTGGGCTGTTATAAAATGGTACAAAGAACATGGCCGTTTTCAAAGAATACCACATATATTAAAGACCGTATTTGCTATATTTTTAAGAGATATTATGGTGGCCCGAAACATTGTACAGTATTCAAATCTGATGGAGTAGTATTGATTTTAATGTATATTTATATTCCTGTACAGAATATTAGAGTACTATTAATTGATTAAAGGTTAAGAATGTCATCCAATTTTTATGGGCATTTTAGTAATTCAAGTTTGACGTTAGGAGCTTCCTATTTTTAGTATAATATTCAGATAGTGGTTGTGATACTTTAGAAAGCTCACATATGTAACCTTTGTTTGCTTTTACTTCAGATTTTTCAATTTGAATTAAGGATTTAAAAGCCGATACAATGATTATTATCGATTTTGCTTTAGAATATACTGCATACAAGTTGAAGTATTTGCTTATTTGTTGGCTTGTTGAATAAATGTTTACTTCTAGATAATACATATATTTTAATCCTATATACATATATTTTACTCATGCACCAGATTATGGCACCTGATAAGAAATGGATGGAACTTGTCCATGACCGACTTGGTAATGCTTACAAGCTTGGGGTGGACAACCTTTTGAATTTTGCTTTTACAAGATTAAGTGAAGCGCGTGTAATACGCTGTCCATGTATCAAATGTTGTAATACATCTTCGGGAACACGTCAGATGGTTAAGTCACATTTAATAGTACATGGAATAATTCAAAATTATACTTTTTGGTATCACCACGGGGAAAGGTTAGGTGAGCCACAATCAAATTCAGAAGATGTCACGACCCCAAATCCTAACAGGTTGTGATGGCGCCTATCGTGGAATTAGGCTAGCCAACCATCACTTTACTACGCATTTGTTCAATTACAAGAGTTCACAATTTAATAATAAGCATGCAACCATAGCATAAATAATGAAATTAATGTCTTAGCGTTCCCATATTAGCCTAAACAACCTCCCAAGAACTGGAGTCAATAGTCATGAGCATCTAAGAATAAATAAATCTAACTCTGCTAACACTATAATATATATCTCTGAATCAAATGCTAAAGCTAAATAAGGAAGGGAAATGGAGAAGCTGTGGACGCTGGACAGCTACCTCGAAATCCCGTGACTGCTACTAACGAACAACGCAGCTACTGCTCCAAATCGGTACCTGAATCTGTGCACAGAGGAACAGGGAGTCTTTATGAGTACGTCAACTCAGTAGTAACGAAAAGAAATCACAGTCTGAGAAAAATAAAGCACACAAACAGATACACCATTTCACAACAACCACTAAAACATCAAGTCACCAAGTAGTATTTAGCAATTTCATAAGTTCGAAATCAGTTTCTAGAAAACCTTCGAGAACAAGTAAATATCAATATATCTCAGTGAAATCCTCAGTAAAACTCAGTTTGAAAACGAAGTAAATCATAGTTCGAAAACTCAGTAAAATCTTCAGAAAACTGCCCTTCAGGCCAAAATCATTTCTCGGAACAGATGCCCTCAGGCATTCCCTCAATCACTAAGCATAAATCATCACTCAGTATCAGCCCCGCGGGCAATCATCATCACTCAATCGGTACCGGCGCTCACTGGGGGTGTGTACAGACTCCGGAGGGGCTCCTACAGCCCAAGCGCAATAATAACATAAGGCCTGGAAGCCTTCTCACCTCTCGCATTGTCACGACCCAAAACCTATGGGTTGTGATGGCGCCGGACACCACTGTCAGGCAAGCCAACCCCTTAATCAGTTGAAATACCATCTTGTTTAACAATTTCGAAAATGTTGCCTTTATTGCTTTTCATAATCAAATAAATAAACTTTTGTAAATTAATCACGATAGGAAATCCATTTAATTCAATAAAACAAGACTCACCACATCCCTAGAACCCGGTGACACAAGTACATGAGCAGTTTCTAAGAATTTATACGAATACACAACTCTTGTCCGAGAATAAATGGGACAAATGCAATAAAATACAAGTAAAGATATAGAAGGAAGGAGACTATGTCGAATGCGAAACACCTCCAGATGAATGCAGCCAGAGTAAGTCTCCGAATTATTTTCCGAACTATGAAGGTACCTGTGCAACAAAATGCACAGAAAGTGTAGCATGAGTACATATACATATATGTACCCAGTGAGTATCCCGTCTAAACTCGAAGAAGTAGTGACGAGAGGTCGACTAGACACTCACTAAGGTCCAACAGAGATAATAATAGACAGGATATAAGGAAAACCGTAGGCATGTAAGACAGATAAAAATCAAAATGTATCAGAATCAGGTATCCAAATAACAGTCGAAGTTAAACAACAAATAGGATCATCGGGATGAAATAACGTCAAGCAAGTCTTATATCCGCCGTGGCGTATGGCCCGATCCCATAATGTAATCACTCTCATCACTCTGCCGTGGCGTACGGACCGATCCCATAATGTAATCACTCTCATCACTCCGTCGTGGCGTACGGCCCGATCCCATAATGTAATCACTCTCATCACTCCGCCGTGGCGTACGGCCCGATCCCATAAGAGTAGGGTATATCACAAATCTCTCGCGGAATGTAAATTTGCGAAGCGGCAACATGCGCACATAAAGTATTAAGTATACTTCACATATCAAATCCTTTTCCATTATTTAAGTCAATGATTGCTCAGGGAAATAATAATATCTTACATGAGTACAAAACTTATAAGTCATTTCTTTTTCTTTCATAATACCTTTCATTTTATATATAAATAAAACAATTTTCTTCGTATTGATTTAGATAAAACCGTTCCTTTCATTTCATTTTTACAATAGAACAACTTTCTTTCATATTGTCTCAATAGTAATCACAGCACATAATACATACAAGGTACAAATAAAGCACATAGAGGCATGCTCGTGAGTCCTAAAGCTACCCGACTTATCAATATAGTCGCCACGTACGGACTCTCGTCACTTGGTACGTACGCGGCCCCCCACAACATGTATAACAAGCAAGTAAGGATCCTATGGGGACGTTTCCCCCTTACGAAGTTGGAAAGGAGACTCACCTTGCTCCGAAGATTCATCGCCGGCTTCCAAACCTCTATGACGCCTCAAATGGTTGCACAATGACCCCAAACTATCCAAATAATGATAATTCAATGAAAACATACTTAATCGATCATAACAAATTTCAATTTACAGAGTTCCTTAGCCCGATTTAATGAAATGACCAAAATGCCCTCGGGCCCACGTGCCTGGATTCCAAATTTTCTTGAAGATAAACCCTACCCGAAGTTTTACTAGCTCAATTACACCATTCATTCCAGAATTTATGTCCAATTTGTGGCAAAGATCGCATTTTCCAAATTCTAGGTTTCTTCCAAATTTTCCTCAAATTTTCCCTAATTTTCATGTTCTAATCCATGTAATAATCTTGTATATAACTTGGAAATAAGTAGAATGATCTAACCTCTGAAGCTTGGTTGAAATCTTCCTTGAAATGCTCTCAAAATCCGTCCATGGCATATGTAAAATGAGTTAAAATGGCCAAAACTCGCTAAATATCATTCTGCCCAGCACAGGTCTTCTCTGCGATCGCAGGAGAGATTTTGCGATCGCACAGGCCACCCAGGACCCTCCTCCGCGATCGCACCATCAGACCTGTGATCGCACAGGTCATATCCAGTACTCTCACTCACTCTCTTCTGCGAACGCAGTAGCAGGCCTGCGATCGCACTGCTCTGCCCAGACCTTCTCCGTGATCGCACACCAAAATCCGCGATCGCATAGACCAAAACCACTGCCCCTCAATTCCTTCTCTGCGATCGCAAAGCAAAGGCTGCGATCGCATAGAACACCATCAGCACCAGAAAACCAGCAACAACAATTTATCCCGAAATGCCCCGAAACCACCCCGAAACACACCCGAGGCCCTCGAGACCCCGTCCAAACACACGACTCAGTCCCATAACACCCCACTAACTTGATCGAGGCTTCAAATCACATCAAACAACACCGAAATCACGAATCATACTAAAATCCAACTTTATGAACTTTGAAATTTCTAACTTTCACATCTGATGCCGAAACCTATCAAATCACGTCCGATTGATCTCAAATTTTGCACACAAGTCATATTCGACACTACAGACCTGCTCCAACTTCCAGAATCGCATTCCGATCCCTATATCAAAATTTCCATTTTCGGTCGAATTCTTCAAAAACCTTCAGTTTTCTATCTTTAGCCAAATGACCTTAAATTGACTTCCGGATATCCGAATTCACTTCCAATCGCGCTCCCAACTCCAGAATCACCATACGGAGCTATTCCCAGACTCGGAATCCCAAACGGACATCAATATCATTGAAATGTACTTCAAGCCAAACTTAGGAAATTTCTTCAAAAATGCTGACTTCCACAATATACACCGAAACGCTCTCGGGTTATCCAAACTCGTTATGGACATACGCCCAAGTCCTAAATCATCATACAAACCTGCTGGAACTCTCGGATCCTGATTTTGAGGTTGTTTACTCAAAATCCCAGCCTTACTCAATTTCTTCAACTTAAGACTTCCGAAATGAGAATTTTCCTTTAAATTCAACTCCGATCTTCCTGAATTTCAATTCCGACCATATGCACAAGTCAATATACCTGAAATGAAGCTGTTCGTGACTCCCAACTGCTGAACGACGCGTTGGATCTCAAAACGATTGATCGGGTCGTTACATTCTCCCCCACTTAAACGGACGTTCATCCTTGAACGTGCCAGGAACTGCCCCAGAATTACCTGGAATCACTGTTAACACCTCGTGCACCTGCCCGTGCTACCACAACCCAGTTGAGCACCTAAGCTTGATCAAACCTGAAGATATCCTCCTTTATTCATACAATAAGCTCCGAACTTAGTTCTAACATCTGAAATTCTTTGCCAGGCCTGTTTCTAACATTTGAACACCGAATCAACTACCACACGAGGCACCAGAACACAATTGCAGGCCCTTGCTGAATCAGCACCATACACCACCTGATCCATTATCTGACCACAATGACGCTCCCTGGATCTTAATAGCCAAAATTCTGTGACTTTGATGCTCTCAAAGCACCTTATAAGTTACATTCATACATTTTGATATAACGCTGACGATATCACCACAACAGAGGAGATGTGCGAAAATTCATAATCATCCGCAGAGTTAACCACACGTTGAAATCTTTTCTCTAAACTTGAATATTCTTAAGACAGCTTTCAGGACCCGATATGGCCATTATGAGTTCCTTGTGATATCTTTTGGGCTGACCACGCCCCAACACCATTCATGCATCTGATGAATGGTGTGTTTCAGCCTTATCTTGACTCGTTCGTTATTGTATTCATTGATGACATCATGGTGTACTCTCATAGCCAGGAGGAGCGTGCCCAGCATCTGAGGATTGCGTTACAGCGATTAAGGGAGGAGAAGCTTTATGCAAAGTTCTTAAAATGTGCGTTTTGGAACAGTTCATTGGAATTCTTGGGGCATTGTACAGTGAGGGTATTCAGGTGGATCCAAAGAAGATAGAGGCGATGTAGAGTTAGCCCAGACCGTCCCCAACCACGGAGATTCGGAGCTTCCTTGGTTTGCCGGGCTATTACCGTCGTTTTGTGGAGGGTTTCTAATCTATATCATTGCCCATGGCCAAATTGACTCAAAAGGGTGCTCCATTCAGGTGGTCGGAAGAGTGCAAGGACAACTTTAAAAAGCTCAAGACTGCTTTGACCATGGCTCTAGTTCTAGTTCTACCATCAGCTTCTGGTTCTTACACAGTGTATTGTGATGCTTCGCGGATCGGTATTGGGTGTGTTCTGATGCAGGAGGTAGAGTGGTTGCTTATGATTCACGCCACTTGAAGACTCATAGAATAACTATCATGTCCACGGCCTTGAGTTAGCAGCTATTGTTCGTGCCTTGAAGATTTGGCGGTACTATTTGTACGATGTTCATTGTGAGATTTACACTGATCACCAGAGTTTGCAACATCTGTTCAAGCAGAAGGATCTTATCTTGGGTCAGTGGAGGTGAGCTTCTTAAGGACTATGATATCACTATTTTGTACCATGAAGGCCAATGTGGTGGCCGATGCCTTGAGTCAACGGGCAGAGAGTTTGGGGAGCTTAGAATATCTTCCAGCCGCAGAGATGCCATTAGCGTTGGATGTTCAAGCCTTAGCTAGCCAGTTTGTCAGATTGGATATTTCTGAGCTGAGTCGAGTATTGGCTTGTGTGGTCTCTCGATCTATCAGGAAGCGTCAGTATGATGATCCCCACCTTCTTGTCCTCTAGGATAGCATTCAGTGAGGTGATGCCAGAGATGTGACTATTAGCGACGACGGGGTGCTGAGAATGTAGGGCCGGATATGTGTGCCCAATGTTGATGGGCTACGGGAGTTGAATCTTGAGGAGGCCCACATCTCGCGGTATTCCATCCATCCAGGTGATGTGAAGATGTATCAGGATTTGAGACAACATTATTGGTGGAGGAGGATGAAGAAAGATATTGCTGGGTTTGTAGCTTGGTGTCTCAACTGTCAGCAGGTAAAACATGAGCATCGGAGACTGGGTGGCTAACTTTAGAGGTTAGAGATCCCAGAGTGGGAGCGGATTGCCATGGATTTCGTAGTTAGGCTCCCATGGACTTTGAGGAAGTTTGATGCTATTTGGGTGATTGTGGATCGGCTAACCAAGTCCGCGTACTTTATTCCAGTTGGTAGTATTTATTCTTTAGAGCGGTTGGCTGAGATTTACATCCTAGAGATTGTTCACCTTCATGGTATCCCAGTATCTATCATTTCAGATAGAGGCACACAATTTACATCACAATTTTGGAGAGTCGTGCAGCGAGAGTTGGGTACTCAGGTTGAGTTGAGCACAATATTTTACCCTCAGAGTGACGGACAGTCCGAGCGCACTATCTGGATATTGGAGGACATGCTTCATTCTTGGGTCATTGATTTTGGGGGTTCTTGGGACCAGTTTTCTCCGCTCGCGGAGTTTGCATACAACAACATTTATCATGTGAGCATGTAGATGGCTCCGTACGATACTTTATATGGGAGGTAGTGTATATCTCTGGTGGGATGGTTTGAGCCGGGGAGGCTAGGTTTTTGGGTACAAACTTAGTTCAGGATGCATTAGACAAGGTGAAATTGATACAGGAGCGGCTTCACACAACGCAATCGATACAGAAGAGTTATGCAGACAGGAAGGTTTGTGATGTGTCTTACATGGTCAAGGAGAATTTTCTACTGAAGGTATCACCCATGAATGGTGTTATGAGGTTTGGGAAGAGAGGCAAATTGAGCCCTATGTTCATTGGGCCTTTAGAGGTACTGTATAGGATTGGGGAGGTGGCTTACAAGCTTGCCTTGCCACCTAGCTTGTCGAGTATGCATCTAGTATTTCATGTTTCTATGCTCCGGAAGTATATCGGTGATCCGTCTCATGTTTGGATTTCAGCACGGTTCAGTTGGATGGTGATTTGACTTATGATGTGGAGTCGGTGGCCATTTTGGAGCAGTATATTCAAAAGTTAAAGTCAAAGGATATAGCTTCACTGAAGTTGCTGCGGAGAGGTCAGCTCGTGGAGGAGGCCACTTGGGAGATCGAGCGGGAAATGCAAAGCAGATATCTACACCTATTTGAGACTCCAGGTATGTTTCTAGACTCGTTCGAGGACGAACATTTGAATAAAAGGGGGATGATGTAACGACACGGCCGGTTGTTTCAAGAGTTATAGCCTCATTCCCCCATTTTCTACATCTTTTGTGTTCTCCAGTTGTATTATGACTTACTGGGTAGTTGGTTCGGGTCCAGAGTGATTTTGGAGTGAATTGAGACACTTAGTCTCTTAATTGGAAGCTTAAGTTGGAAAACGTCAACCGGATGTCAGCTTATGTGTAAACAACCCCGATTTGAATTTTGATGGTTTGATTAGCTCCATTACGTGATTTTGGACTTAGGAGCGCGCCCGGAATGTGATTTGGAGGTCCATAGTAGAATTAGGCTTGAATCGACGAAAGTTAGAATTTTGGCGAATTTGACCGGCAAAGGAAATTTTTATATCGGGATTGGATTGGATTTTCGGAAGCTGAAGTAGGTTTGTGGTGTCAT
Organism: Nicotiana undulata; assembly: GCA_005239495.1. Lineage (NCBI taxonomy): Eukaryota > Viridiplantae > Streptophyta > Magnoliopsida > Solanales > Solanaceae > Nicotiana > Nicotiana undulata. The sequence goes on from ML258990.1 coordinate 9,584, forward strand.
TTATGACGTGTGTGCAAAATTTGAGGTCAATCGGACGTGATTTGATAGGTTTCAGCGTCGTTTCTAGAATTTGGAAATTTTAAAGTTCATTAAGCCTGAATCCGTGTGTAATTCGTGTTTTTGATGTTATTTGAGGTGGTATGAGGATTCAATTAAGTTGGTATGATGTTTTGGGACTTGTTGGTATGTTTGGTTAAGATCCCGAGGGCCTCGGGTGAGATTCAGGTGGTTAAAGGATCATTTTTGGATTTAGCTTATTGGCTGATAACTCCTGATATTTGTTATTGCTCGTTTCCTCTTACGCGTTCGTGAGGCATGTCTCACGTTCAGGAAGTGTACCTGGAGGGTGATGATGGTATTTTCTTCGCGTTCGCAAAGAAGAGAAGAAGCAACTGGGGATCCCAGGTCATTGGTCTACGCATTCGCGAGTTAAGGGTCGTGTTCCCGAAGGTTAGAGTTTGTAAAGCTTCGCGTTCGCGAAGCATTGGTCACGTTCGCGAAGAGTAAAGCTGAGGGGCAGCCTGATTTGGTCTACGCGAACGCGAGAGGACGCTCACGTTCACGAAGAAAGAAATCTAGGTAGACAGTATTAATTTCAAAAACGAGGGTTGAACCCATTTTTCATATTTTGAGCTAGAGACCACGGATTTGGGCGAAGGCGTTTTCGTGGAGTTGATTAGGGTAAGTGATTCTTACTTGGTTTTGGTTAAATCCCATGATTACATATTTAATTTTATCATCTAATTTGTGATTTGGGGTGAGAAACTGGGGAAAAAGAGGAAGAACTCTTGAGTTAGAATTTTGAGGTTTTGAATGGGACTTTGTTATCGAATTTGAGTAAATTTAGTATTGTTAGGCTCGTGAGTGAATGGGATTTTGGGTTTTGTGACTTTTGTCGGATTTCGAGACATGGGTAGGGGGCAGGGTTCAGGCCGATTTCGGATTTTTGGGGTAGAATTTCATATTTGTGTATGGAATTGATTCCTTTAGCCTATATTGATTACCGCGTACTGCTTGTGGCTAGATTTGGGGCATTTGGAGACCGATTTGAGAGGCAAAGGCATTTTGGAATAGGATTCTTGCGCATTTGAGGTAAGTAACGCTTTCAAACTTGGTTATGAGGGTTCGAAACCCCGAAATATGTATTATATGATTGGTATTGAGGTGACGCACATGCGAAGTGACGGGCGTGTTGGCGTGCACCGTGAGGATTGTGGCATGGTTGATTCCATGGAACTGTGTAGTGATAATATCTTGCTGATATCTGTGTTATATCATGTGATAAAGTAATTGAGCTATCAATCAAGCTAGATATCATGTTTAGGCTTTATGCCGGTACTGTTGAGACCCATAGTGGTCGTTTCTTGCTGTCACTTTACTGTTTTCATTGATATTTCGTACTCAGTCATATACATGCATTTCATGTCATATACCAGTCTCAGTTGTTATCCATTGATTCATCATATTACTGTGTTGGGCTAGTTTTATGATGTTTTGGGCCCATGAGTGAGACTGGAGAGATTGATGATTGAGTGAGGTCGAGAGCCGATTGTGAGTGATAGATATGGGATCGGGGCTGCACGCCGCATCAATTATATTGATGTTATGATACCTCTTGGGCTGTAGAAGCCCCTCCAGAGCCTGTAACACACCCCCACTGAGCGCAGTTGATATTATTGAGGGATGGATTTTCCTTGGACATGAATTTTATTCGAAGTACTTGATACTTGGAGATGGATCTTCTCCACAGGGCTTAATTGGCCTTTCCTCGGTATTGGGTGACCTATGGTTAATGTTGTATATATTCTGGGATAGATCTTCCCTGGGTCGTGTGGTCCATATATAGTACCGAGTGGTTGAGATATCGAGAGTGTGAGCACTTGAGGCTGACATCATGGTGCATCTCTTACAGTATGTGCATTAGCATGTAGAGCTAACAGAGTTATATTCATTACACAATTCGGATCTGTTTTACTTTACTATTTTGAGTTGCATATTTGATTTAAGAGCACGCCTATGTTTCTGCATAGTTATTTCTATTTCTATCTGTATCGGTTGAGTTCGTCACTACCTTTTAGTCCAAAGTTTGGACTAGTTACTTACTGAGTTGGATGTACTCACGTTACTCCCTGCACCTTGTGTGCAGATCCAAACGTTTCTGGCCACGGCGGCGGCTCTTGATTGAGGCATCAGAGTTCGGGGACTATCGAGGTAGCTGCATGGCGTTCGCGGGCCTTGATCCCCCTTCCTTATTCTATCTGTACTTTCAGTTTTTATTCTCTAGACATTTTTGTGGACTGTATTCTGGTTTTAGACGCTCATGTACTCAGCAGACCCCGATTTTGGGATGGATTGTATCGTGTTTTGGATAAATTCTGTTTCGAAAAGGCTATTTCTTTAATGTTAAATCGTTTCGCTGCTATTTCCAAAAGTGTTTTACTGTGTTGGAAATGTTGAATTGTGGCTTGCCTAGTTCCACGATAGGCTCCATCACGACACTCGTTTTTAGGTCGTGACAACGACAAACCTTGACAAACTCTAGTCAAGAAACTAAACAAAATAGTGGTTTAAATTTGTCCTACAAAGACATTTCTTGAAAGTAGTATAGGATTACAAATGAAGAACAAAACAACGAAGGCTCAACAAACCTAAGGACCTAAGATATCTTCAATCTTTGGATTTGGTTCTTGAGGTTGCAGCAACTTTGTTCTTGAGAGAGGTGGTGGCTAGCACTTGAGAGAATATTGTCTTTTGATTTTGCAAGTGTTGGAGAGATGAAATCCCTTACCTCATGTTGATAATATGTGTGTGTGTTGTCATCAAGGATGATGCAATAAAGTGTCATTTAGTTTGGCCTAAGCAAGTTTCAGTTGTGTTGTTGTACTACTGTTAGACGGTACAATGCAACAAATTGCCAGACGGTACAGTGCAGCTTTTACAGCTGTAGAGTTGGCCATAGCAAGCTAGTGTTATGCTCTAATGCTCCCTTATTTGATTTCATTGAGAATTCAACTGGACATCTTACTAGTTACTCTGAATGCAAGGGTACTAATTGTATTAGGTTTCTTATCTGGTTCTCTCATGAAGGTTGTCAAATCATCAAAACAAAAGACGCATAACTTATCAATTTCCTCCTTTTTGATGATGACAAACTTAGAATTGATAATTCCCCCCGAGAACTAGATCTCCACATTGTTCCCCCTACAAATCAACCATATTCCCCCCTGAGAACCAGAACAAAGGAACTGATCGCAACCGGTTCCTCAATATTGTTTGGAAAATCATCAAAACACAAAATAATATAACTTATCAATTACCCCCTTTTTGATGATGACAAACCCAGAATTTATATTCTCCCTGAGTGAGATACTCCATGTCGAATTCATCACTACTGGAATCCTTGTTGGAAGCCTTGAGAACCAGGTTCTTCTCTTTCCTGGTCTCTCTTCTTTCGAGATCCTTCTTTCTCTTCATCTCATAAGTTTTAAGATTTCCAGTAAGCTCGTCCCTAGTTAGCTTCTGTAGGTCTTTGGCTTCAGTGATAGCATTAACCTTGCTCTCCCAGGAACCTGGTAGAATACTGAGTATCTTCCGGACCAACTTGTTGGTTGGAATGATTTCACCAAGTGAATGAAGCTCATTGATTAGGGAGGTGAATCGGGTATGCATCTCATGAATGGACGCATCCTCTTTCATTTTAAAGAGTTCATACTCAGTTGTAAGCATATCTATTTTGGACTGCTTTACCTGAGTGTCCCTTCGTCAGCCGTTTGAAGAGATTCCTAGATTTCCTTGGCAGATTCACATGCCGAGATACAATTATACTCGTCTGGTCCAATACCACACACAAGAATCTTCTTCGCCTTGAAGTTCTTCTTCATAGCTTTTTGGTCAGCGCCATTGTATTCTTTTCTTGTCTTTGGAATAGTCATTGTTCCCTCTCTAACATCCTTTATAGGGACAAAGGGGCCATCACAAATCACGTCCCAAAGCTCGGAGTCTTCAGCCATAATGAAGTCATGGATTCTTGTTTTCCACCAACTATAGTATTGGCCGTTGAATCTTGGGGGTCTATAAGTTGATTGTTCTTCCTTGAAGAATGGTGGAGCATCCATGATGAGGATCCTTTCTAGGTGTTAACCTTTTACAAAGAACCTGCTCTAATACCAATTGATAGAAACTAAGAGTCCAACAAACTGTATAGAGAACCAGGTTCTCTATAAGTTTCCGCTGTAAGCAATAGACTATAAAACCAAACAGTATAGGGAACTAGGTTGTCTATATGTTCCCACAGTAAATCGACAGTAAATAAAGAATGTGCGACATTTACGTGGAAAACTCCTTGCTCAAGGGATCAAAAATCATGACCTACCCTAGTAGGATTTGAACTCCACTAAACCGAGCAACAATAATCAGGTTACAACTATTGCAATCTAGGAATTAAATTCTTAATCCCTCACCCCTTAAAATAACTCAATTGTAAGCCCTTTGCAATAACTATATCACATAGTAAACCAAATTGTGGTTTAAATATGTCCTACAAAGACATTTCTTGAAAGTAGTGTAGGATTACAAATGAAGAACAAAACAAAAAAGACTCAAGAAATCTAAGGACTTAAGATATCTTCAATCTTTGGATGTGGTCCTTGAGGTTGCAGCAACTTTGTTCATGAGTGAGGTGGTGGCTAGCACTTGAGAGAATATTGTCTTTTGATTTGCAAGTGTTGTGTGTGATGTCATCAAGAATGATGCAATAAAGTATCCTATAGTTTGGCCTTAGCAAGCTACAACTGTGCTAATATACTGTTGTTAGACGGTACAGTGCAGCAGCCTGCCAGATGGTACAGTGCAGTAGCATGCCAGACGGTACAGTGCAGCAGCTTCTATAGCTGTAGAATTGACTGTATGATGACTAGAGGAACTGATCCATATATGTTCCCTCTGATGTTCCCTTATCTGATTTCATTGAGAATTGAACCAGACATCTGACTAGTTACTCTGAATATAAGGGAACTAATTGTATTAGGTTCCTTATCTGGTTCTCTCATGAAGTTGGTCAAATCTTCAAAACAAAAGACGCATAACTTATCAATTTCCTCCTTTTTGATGATGACAAACTTAGAATTGATATTCCCCCTGAGAACCATATCTCCACATTATTCCCCCTACGAATTAGCCATATTCCCCCTAAGAACCAGAACAAAGAAACTGATCACAACCGGTTCCTCGAGACTGTTTGGCAAATCATGAAAACACAAAATAGTATAACTTATCAACATGTCATCTAACCTATGTGTTGGCCCATGTCACTGAATGGGTTTTGAAAATTGACAAAAGATGACAAAGTTGAACCAGGTCCATCATAGCATACACATCTGAACGGAACAGTTGGCACACGAATCATACTTGCATAGGAGACATCAGTGTTTGATGAGTATCAAAGAACTAGGAGAATGTCTTCTAATACTAAAAGGTTGCAAACTGATAAAGATGACAGAAGTTGATTTCATCTAGGACAGAAATAGAGGAAGGAAGTTGAGTTACAATCAAACTAGTTTACCTAGGAAGAGTTGGATCATAATTGAATCATGGACTCAACAAACGGACTCTATAAATACTCAATGTATTACTGCTGAAATATTTGACGCACAAGTACTAAAGTGAATCAAGATCTGAAGCAAAAGTCCCATAGATATTTTGCAAGCAGAATTGTTGTGCGATACAAAGGCTACAGTTCAACTAGAAGAAACAGTTCCATCGTTTGTGTATTGAGTCTAGTTGATTGTAGTAGGAGTTTTAACATTGTATCTTTTCAGCTTTCATAGAAGCAATTGTAATAGGTACACATTGTTCAAGTTAGAGTTAGCTTGAAATCTGTAGAAATTAGCTAGAGGCTAGTTGATACAAAGAGGATTAGAGTTAGTCCTAGGATTACAAAAGAGTTTATTTTGTAAGTCCGTTTTGGCTCAGAGTTTTAGTGAAGAGTTTGAGAAAATCCTACTGAGGAGTAGGTCGTGGTTTTTTCACCTTTTGAGTCAGGTGTTTTTCACGTAAAAATCTCTGTGTCTTTACTTCACTGCTTAATTATTCCGCAACAGTAGAAAGTAGTACACAAAGAAGAACCAAGTTCTTCTTATTAGACAACATTTGAAAATTGGGTACTACACAATTAACTTATATTATTGTGTAGTATTGAAGTCTAAAACATCAATTGGTATCAGAGCAGGTTATCCTTGAAAAGGCTAACACCTTGGAAAAGATCAGGATGAGTGCACCACCTGGGAACTGGGAAGGTCAATCAACCGCAAGGCCACCACTCTTCAATGGCCAGTACTATTCTTGGTGGAAAAATAGAATGAAGGACCATCTTATTGGAGAGGACTATGAACTATGGGACATAGTCACTGATGGACCCCTTGCAACAATGAAGAAGAATGTTGAAGGTGTAGATGTACCCAAGACTAGGGCTGACTGCATGGCTGAAGATTTGAAGAAATGGGAGAAGAATGCCAAGGCCAAGAAATGGATAGTATGTGGACTAGATCCTGATGAATACAGTAGAATCCAAAGTTGCACAACAGCCAAGGAAATCTAGGACACTCTACAAGTAGCTCATGAAGGAACACCTCAAGTTAAAAGGTCTAGAGGTACACTACTATACTCTCAGTATGAAAACTTCACTATGAAAGAAGGATAAACTATTCAGGAGATGTACACAAGGTTTACAACCTTGACCAATGAACTCAATTCTCTTGGGAGAATCATACTTGAAGAAGACAAGGTAGAGAAGATCTTGACAAAGGTTTTGCCTATCTCCTGGGAAAGCAAGATCACTGCTATCCAGGAATCCAAAAATATGGCAACCCTTAGACTGGATGAGTTAATTGGAAATCTCACTGCTTATGAACTCAGAAGGCAAACCATGAAGATGGATGCCCCAAAGAAGGAGAGAAGTCTAGCACTGAGGATCACTGAAGGAGCAGATCTGGAAGAGGATGAGATGGCCATGATCACTAAAGAATTTAGAAACTTTCTCATGAAGAAGATCAGGCTCTCATGGCAATAGGAGAATTTGATGAGGACATTTATGAAGAACCAGAGGTAAGTATCTCACAACTTAAAACTAAAATAAAGTTTTTATCTAAGGAGAAACTCTCTGAGTTGCTACTTGACTTCATAGATGATTCTGAGGAAACAACCAAAGAGAAGGATCAACTATCTAAAGAGTATGCAATGCTGAAAGCAGAATGCATGGACCTGGAAATAAGGGTCAGTGAATCTGAAAAGAAAAACACTGTCTTGATGAACCAGGTCCATCCACTCGAAACTGAAATCCTAGAACTAAAATCTGAAAACTTAAAGTTAAGACTAGGATCTAGTAAAAAGGTGGTTGATCACTCTCATGCAATGTTAGAAGAAGACTTCGGAAAATTAAAGGATAAAATGTATTCCAAGGATGAACAGATAAAATCTCTTAAAGAAGAACTTGGAAAAGTCAAACATGAATTTGATAGAACACGCAAATGGAATAAGTCTTCTGATGCATTAACTTGGCTTCAAGAGAATCACAGTAGCAATCGGAGAGGGCTTGGTTTTGGGAGTCAATTGCCTAAGTGGGATCCCAAAAGCAAGTATCTCACTCTCCCTGAAAATAAAATGTGCACCCATTGTGGGAAGACTGGCCACTACAATATGAGTGTGGTGTAAAAGAGCAGGTCAGTCAGAAAAATGAGAGATTCATTAAAAATAAGAACTGGCTACCAAACTGGGCCATGAAAAATCTGATTCATCCTTTCTCACATAGAAAAGGACCCAAACTAGTTTGGGTTCTTAAAACTAACCCCTGATTTGCTTCTGTAGGTAAAAGTGAAGGGAAGCAACCTAATTTGGTTTTTGGACAATGGCTGCTCTAAGAATATGACAGGAAACAAGGAATAGTTCCTTCACTTGAAAACCTCAAAGAAGGAAATGTCTCCTTTGGAAACGGAAAGAAATGTGAAATTATAGGGGTCGGCAAGGTAGGTAAAAATGACAAACGTTCAATTGAACATGTGTATCTGATAGATGGCTTGAAATATAGCCTAATCAGTGTGTCACAATGGTGTGACAGAGGTAACCTTGTCGCTTTTACCTCCACAAAATGTTTTGTGATAAATCTGCTTACTGACAAGATTGTGTTGCAGGGAAGGAGAATGAACAATATCTATGTCATTGACTTGTCCACACTGTCTGACAATGAACTCACTTGCCTTAGTGTGTTGGACAATGATCCCCTCCTGTGGCACAAAAGACTTGGTCATGCAAGTCTGACTCATCTTAACAAGCTAGTCTCTAAGAACTTAGTGGTAGGACTCCTTAATATTAAGTTCAAGGAAGACAAAGTTTGTGAGGCATGTGCAAGGGGGAAGCATGTAAGATCTTCTTTAAAAAGTAAGAAAATGGTTAGTACCACCAGATCGTTGGAACTGGTTCATCTGGATCTGTGTGGCCCAATGAGAACTCTGAGCAAAGGAGGTAAGAAATATGTGATGGTGTTAGTTGATGATTACTCAAGGTTCATGTGGAGCTTATTTATGGCATATAAGGATGAAGCATTTGATATGTTTATCACATTTGTTAAGAAAACTCAAAATCAGTTAGGACATCAACTAGCATCAATAAGATCTGACCATGGGACTGAATTTGAAAATGCTAAGTTTGCTAAGTTCTGTGATGAACATGGTATCAATCGCAACTTTTTTGCCCCTAGAACCCCACAGCAAAATGAGGTTGTGGAAAGAAAGAATAGAACTCTTGAAGACATGGCAAGAACCATGCTTCTATCAAGCAAACTACCTCACAGCTTCTGGGCAGAAGCAATAAACACTGCATGCTACATTATCAATAGATGCATGACCAGACCTCTGGTAGAGAAAACTCCCTATGAATTACTTAAAGGGAGAAAGCCCAACATATCCCACCTTAGGGCTTTTGGATGCAAGTGTTATGTGCATAATAATGGCAAAGATACTCTAGGAAAATTTGATCCCAGAAGTGATGAGGGAGTGTTCTTGGGATACTCAACACATAGTAAAGCTTATAAAATATACAATAAAAGAACTATGTGTGTAGAAGAAAGTGTACATGTTGTCTTTGATGAAACTAACACATTATCTGCGAGACAGGAACCAGAAGATGAGGAGCTTGGACTGGTGAGGAGCAATGACTATATTGAAGCACCTATGGCAGATGGAACAGGTGATGGACCAGGTTCAACTATCTCACGCAACTCGACAGGGGGAATACTCCATGAAAACCCTGGCCCTGATCCCGTTCCACAACTACAAGACAACATGGAACAGTCCAGAAGTGAACAACAAGTGCTCAAACGACAAAGATATCAGAGTTCTCACCCTCTTTAGAACATCATAACAGACTTGAAATCTGGAATCAAAACTAGATCCTCATTAAAAAATCTGTGTGCGTTTGATGCGTTTTTGTCCTTGTTAGCACCAAAGAACATTGCTGAAGCCCTACAGAATGCTGACTGGGTAAATGCCATGCAAGAAGAGATAAATCAATTTGAAAGAAGTCAGGTATGACACTTGGTACCCAGCTGACTTGACAGAGCAGTAATTGGCACCAAGTGGGTTTTCAGAAACAAGCTTGACGAGGATGGAACCATTACAAGAAACAAGGCAAGACTGGTTGTTCAAGGATACAGTCAAGAAGAGGGAATTGACTATGATGAGACCTTTGCTCCTGTGGCAAGAGTGGAGGCAATCAGACTTCTTATAGCGTTTGTTGCACACATGGAATTCACTCTCCATCAGATGGATGTTAAGAGTGCCTTTCTTAATGGCTATTTGAAGGAAAATGTATTTGTAAAACAGCCTCCTGGTTTTTAAAACAAAGAGTCACCTGATCATGTGTATAAACTTGACAAGTCTCTCTATGGTCTCAAGCAAGCACCTAGAGCTTGGTACGAAAGATTGTCAAAATGTCTGCTGGAACATGGGTACAAACGAAGCAAAATAGACAGTACTTTGTTCCTAAAGGAAAAGGGAAAGGATCTTCTGATTGTGCAAATATATGTTGATGATATCTTATTGGGGCAACTACTGAAAATCTTAGCAAGGAATTTGCTACATTAATGGGGAGTGAGTTTGAAATGAGTATGATGGGAGAATTAACCTTCTTCTTAGGCTTGCAGATCAAACAAANGTCTCTTCTCTATCTTACTGCAAGTAGATCTGATATTGTGTTAAGTATGGGACTATGTGCTAGGTTTCAAGCCAATCCAAAGGAGTCCCATCTCACTGCAGTAAAAAGAATTTTGAGATATTTGAAGGGCACCACTGATTTGTGCCTTTGGTATCCTAAAGGTAGTAATTTTGACCTTGTAGGATATGCTGATGCTGATTATGCAGGTTTTCTGGTTGACAGGAAAAGTACTTCAGGCATGGCTCACTTTTTGGGCTCCTGCCTTGTCTCTTGGGCAACCAAGAAACAAAATTCAGTAGCCTTGTCTACTGCTGAGGCTGAATATGTGGTTGCAGCCTCTTGTTGTGCTCAGTTGCTCTGGATCAAGCAACAACTCTTGGATTTTGGTATTGATGTGGGATGCATTCCTATTTTCTGTGATAACACTAGTGCAATTAGTATGACGAAGAACCCGGTTCATCACAAAAGAACTAAGCACATAGATGTTAGGCACCACTTCCTAAGGGATAACTATGAGAAAGGAATGATCTCAATCGAATTTTGTGCTACTGATCGTCAAATCGCTGATATATTTACCAAAGCACTGAGTAGAGAGCATTATGAGAGAAACAGGCTTGAATTAGGGATGATTAAGATCACCTAATTGAAAAACAAAAATAAAAAGTTTGAAAAAAAAATTGGCTAAAAAATTTAATTAGGTACTTAATCAGATTAATCATTGCTCAACATTATGTCTTTATTTCCATAGTCTTTTTCCATGTATTAATATGATTCCCTAGTTGCTAATGATGTTTCTCTATTTTTGTGAATTGAGGTAAAACAAAGAATTTATCAGGATGAACCTGGTTCATCCATGCTGGTTTACATGACTGACAAGGTACGTTCTCATCTTCATACATGTATTAATTCAAGTACAGTCATACATGAGCAGGATTCTATCTACTTATAGTTCAAAATCAAATACTCTGCACTTACCCAAATTGAACCAGTTTCAAGAAGTCCTATCTCACTTAATTAGCCTAGTTTTAGGGGGAAAGTAACTGTCTAATCAATGACAATTCTGTAGCGATTAGAATTCCACTTGAGTTAATACTCTTCTGGTACAATTAACCCAGCCACATGTTATAAAAAGGCGATCATTACCCTTTATGCCATAAAGCAAGAGTCGAACCTTGTTCAATTCACCCAACACTAAAATCTCTACTGACTCTTGCCCTCTTTTTCTCTAAAAAAATTAAAACCATGTCGTCTGCTTCCTCTGATTCTCAAAATCGGGATTATGATGAAGGAGTCTATGAATCTGATTCTCCACCGGTCTTTAGTTCTGAATCTTCTGAGAATTCTGTAACCCCTGAACATCACGATGCCCCAGAACCCACACCAAACCCTACCCCAGCCCCCAAGCCTCGTCGTGTAAAAGTTCTTGCACGCAAAACTGTGGCTTCTGGTTCAAGAGCCAAATTCTTGGAAGAATTATTGCATGCTGAAGAAGGATCCAAACTAGAATCGTCCGATGAATCATTCAAATCAGCAAATGAAGATGAAGCACCTGGTTCAACCAGTGCTGAGAAAGGTAATTTTGATGTTATCTCTGAAATAAATATTGTTGATCAACGATTCGTGTTGGTGGGGTCTGTGGTGGATGTTGAAGTGCCTAAAAGGAAAATAAAATCTGGGAAAGAGAAAATTCTTGAGAACGAGGGAGATGCAGGTGTGAGGGGACCCGGGGAGGATGGTACCACACTTGCAATTTGTGGCCCCATTCTTGAAAATCTTGAAGATGATGTCATGGTGATAGGGGGGACTAATGAAGTTGAGGAAGCTGCTGTTGGGTTGGAGAAGCTAATGAAGGAGATAGATGAACGCGTTTCTTCTGGGGAAGAAACTTTGGCTGAAAGACTGAAGAAGCTGGGGGACTCATACAACCCCAAGAAGAGAAGGACTCCAAAGTCCAGAAAGTCTAAAGCCTCAATTCCTTCAAAGAAAAGGAAGAATGCTGAGTCTGTTAGTGTCCCTATTACAAGGGTACGAGCTACAAGAAATAATGTACGAGAAGAGGAGGAGAAGTTGGAAAAAGCTCTGCAAGAGAGCAAAAGAAAAAGGGCAAAGAAGGGAAAAGCAAAGGTAGGGGAGCCTGTTGAGGCTATTGTTGATGATGAAGTGGTGTTGGACCTAGTCCAACAAGAAGAGGAGGCTGCTCCAGTGGTTTTCAAGACACCCAAGCTCAAAAAGGCCAAGACGTCCCCAAAGAAGTAAGCTACTGTGTCTACTCCCACTGCGAGTACCTCTACAAGGACAAGGTCCAAGCAAAAGAAAGTGAAGAAAGTTAAGATTGTGAAGAGGGATGATGATCCGGAATGGAGTGGAGATGAAGAGAAGGAGGTTGGAGAAGTGTCTACTGACAGAGTTGCCATGTTTGGCAAGAGACATATCTTGAAGGGGAAGTTGTTGAAGGATTTGGAGGAGCCTGGTATGAGGTATTTACTGGATTTTCTGGCAGTGCAGGGCTGGAAGGACATGGTCCTTCGCATGGAAGGCAGGCTGGTCAGGAATGAGATTGTGGAGTTCATGGGGAATGCAACAGTGATTGGAGGCAGGGTTACCTCATTGGTCAAGGGAGTTGAAGTCTCCTTTGATGCTCAAGAACTGGGAGTCATTCTAGACATTCCATCTGAGGGCTATGAAGACTATACAAGGCAGAGATGGCCTTGCTTAGATGGAATGTCCTCAGCTATCAGTATTACCCTATTCTTCTACAACAATGAGAAGGAGATGGAACCCAAGGCTGTGTTCAAAAGTGAGATGAAGCCTGAGCACAAGTTGTTCTTTGAATTTGTGATCAAATTCCTACTGCCCAGACAAGAACGACGACACATCGCGAACTACATGGACTTAACCCTCATGGAGTGTCTGTACAGAGGCAAGCAGATCAATTGGCCAGCTTTTATCATCCAGCTCTTGGACAGAGTGGTGAATGGCACCAAAGCCCATGCAATCCCCTATGAATTTATTCTGACTGCAGTTCTTGCTCATTTTGGAGTTCCTACAAAGAAGGCTGAGATGGCTACTGCTAAGGATTACTTTGGAAAGGACACTCTGTTGTCTTGTAATAATATTGTCAATGCCCCGGAAGATGAATCTGGTTCATCTCGGAAGCAACCAGTCAACAGCAAGGTCCGCACCCTGGTGCAAGAAAGCGAGTTAAAGGATATGGAGATCCTTCGATTGAAGTCTCACTTGATTGAGGTGGAAGCTAAGCGTGATGCTCTCAAAGTTGAGTTGGCTAAGGAGAAGGTGTCTTACACCAAATACTGTCCCTTCTACAAACCAAGAATCCAGCCTCATCTGCACCACCCCAGCCTTAGGAATGTCCAGTGCCACCTCCTCCAATACCATCTATGACCCAGTTTGGGATGTCTACCTGTTTTTAGTTTCAGTTTTTATTTCTGTTTTGCTCATGTTTTGGCTGTTCTTGACTTTAATCTATTTTGGTGATGATCATCACTGTTAATCAATGAAAGCTTGTTGTTTTGAAAATGTCTCAATTTCTAATTTAGCTTACATTATTGGTTTCTTGTGTTGATTAATCATGTTTGCACCTGCAGTTGCCTAAATTGGCCATGAGTAAGAATTAAAAAACTGGTAAGTATCATTTTGCAACTTTTCGATGATGCCAAAAGGGGGAAGATTGATTGTGTTTTCAAAAAATTTCAAAAAGTGATATTTATAACCTAATGACCCCGGTTCTTGATGATTAATGCTTAAAAATATACAAAGTGTTTAGAGTGTATACAGGATAAAAACACAGAGTTTGTCATCATCAAAAAGGGAGAATTTGTTGGCCCATGTCACTGAATGGGTTTTGAAGATTGACAAAAGATGACAAAGTTGAACCAGGTCCATCATAGCATACACATCTGAATGGAACAGTTGGCACAAGAATCATATTTGCATAGGAGACATCAGTGTTTGATGAGTATCAAAGAACTAGGAGAATGTCTTCTAACACGAAAAGGTTGCAAACTGATAAAGATGACAGAAATTGATTTCAGCAAGGACAGAAATAGAGGAAGGAAGCTGAGTTACAATCAAACTAGTTTACCCAGGAAGAGTTGGATCAGAATTGAAACATGGACTCAACAAACGGACTCTATAAATACTCAATGTATTACTGCTGAAATATTTGACGCACAAGTACTAAAGTGAATCAAGATCTGAAGCAAAAGTCCTAGAGATATTTTGCAAGCAGAATTGTTGTGCGAGACAAAGGCTACAGTTCAACTAGAAGAAACAGCTCCATCGTTTGTGTATTGAGTCTAGTTGATTGTAGTAGGAGTTTTAACATTGTATCTTTTCAGCTTTCATAGAAGCAATTGTAATAGGTACACATTGTTCAAGTTAGAGTTAACTTGAAATCTGTAGAAATTAGCTAGAGGCTAGTTGATACAAACAAGATTAGAGTTAGTCCTAAGATTACAAAAGAGTTTATTTTGTAAGTCTGTTTTGGCTCAGAGTTTTAGTGAAGAGTTTGAGCAAATCCTACTGAGGAGTAGGTCGTGATTTTTTCACCTTTTGATCCAGGTGTTTTCCACGTAAAAATCTCCGTGTCTTTACTTTACTACTTAATTATTCCGCAATAATAGAAAATAGTACACAAAGAAGAAGCAGATTCTTTTTATTAGACAACACTCAAAAATTGGGTACTACACAATTAACTTATATTATTGTGTAGTATTGAAGTCTAAAACATCACTATGACTATCAAAGATATGGAATTTTTTACATATCTCTGATAGATAGATTTGTTAATATACGCTGTAGCAAATCTATTTTCAGCAAAAACCATGGTTGTACTATTCTTTTAATCAAATAGTAAATTCAACCTATTAAGATAATCTCCTCTACATTAGATAATCTCTCAGCTTCAAACTATACACTTCAGCATCCATAAAAAAGGTCTGCAACGATCAAACTACGTCTTTAGTTGCAACAGATCGGCTTAAGGACTTCACACCTTCAGCAGAAAAACATCTTCAAACCAAAACTGCACATGACACTGTCAAACCTGATTAAGAACAGTAGCAAAAGCCATAAATGCCAGCAGAACTTCGTTCCAAGAAGTACCAAAATATACAAGCAAATGCACCAGTAAACAGATCCTGCAAATTAAGATGTGTAAAAGGATGACCACAAAGAATAAATGTACGTGAAAGGGAATTTCTGTACAAGTTGGAGGAGTAGAGTATGTACTAAGACTTAAAAGAAATGAAAATGAGCTCCAATATGAGGGGTATTGACTATCATCCAGTAGTACTGAGTGTCACATCCCTGAAATACTTATGCATAAATTAATAAATTTTAGTGCTCATCAGCAGCAATATGTAACAGTTATCATTCTGCAAAGCTTATTACAAAATACTGAATCTGAAATGGATGAGACGTGTACTACGTGTCTTTATTCCAAACGCACAAATACAAGGAGTGATTACAACACAAAAAGAACTATTTCAATTTTCCAAGACAAGAACATATTTTGGTTAGCATAATGAATTATCGTAGAATGTCTACATTAATATATTCTCGATATGGTGAATATATGGGATATTATTAGGGATATTCTATATTTAGTGTAGAATATTGTGTAGCATTAGTTGTAGGATATATGAAGAATATTTTATAGGATTTACATTTAGTGTAGGATATTTTACTTCCTTTCATCTTTTATTTCTCTTGTGTATAAATACCAATGTATCTGATGTATTTGAATCGAGTAATTGAGATAGTCATTCTTCAAATTCTCTCATGCTTTCTCTGTTCTTGACATGGTATCATAGCCTTCTTGTCATAGTTTGATTCTTAGGTATTTGTTTGCACTTAATGGAGGTCTGAATCTTAATCGTTCAGATCTCAGACATTAACTGCGTTTGTTTTTAAATTCTGAATCTTGATAATTCAGATCTTGATAATTAAGTGTGTTTGTTTTTTTTACTTCACAACCACCACTTAATGGGTCTGAAGTGGTCTGTATGATTAAGATCTATAACAGAGACTTAATTTCATTAAGATGCTATCACATATTCATTATTATCTGCCGCCACCGCCTACCATTATCAACTACCACCACCACCACCATACTCAACCACCACCACCACTCCCACCTCCACCACCACCACGCCACCATCATCCTCAATCATAGCCTCCACCATTATCGACCATCACCACCCACTATCCCCGCCACTCCGACCACCATATATCATTCTCACCCACAATCAACACTTATCCACCTCAACTACCACAACTGACCACTCCATCACCACCAACAATCACAACCGACATTGCCCATTATTATAACCTACCACCACTCACCCACCACCTTTCTCACTCACAGCTACTACCACCACCTACCATTATTAACTATCACCACCCCCACCACCATCCTCAATCATAATTGGCACCACTACCAATCACTACTAGCTACTAGCATGAACCGCCATCATCAACCAAAATTACCACCAACCACCGCCTCTATCACCCGTTAGCCATCACCACCAACAACTATCATATTTTAAAAAACTATATATTTTATTGATAGAATATTAGATTAGTTAGTATTTCATTTGAATTTTATGTTTATTAATTTTCAAATAAAGATAAATTTTATACATTCAGATGTTAAAAATCAAACAGTCTTAATTATTTCTATTCAGATCTTAATACACATCTTAATATATTCAGATGTGTATTCAGATTCAGATGTCTTAATCTTAATACACATCTTGATATTCAGATGTGTATTCAGATTCAGACGTCTTAATCTTAAAAAAACAAATGAGGCCTTAGTATCTTTCATATGTGGTTCCTTTCAAAAATTTTTTTTTAAAAGTTTAGTTCTCTTGATTTTTCGTCAACAAGCAGTCCTAAGCATCTAGGGCTTTTGGTCTTGGCCTTGATCTTGGTTATTCTAGCTTTTTTTTTTTTTCCGTATCATTGTATTTTTGATTTTCTCTATTCAAAAACATGACTTCATATCAGTTTGAGTCCTTCAGTGTTCGTTTCACTAGGAAAAATTATTCTGCTTGGGAATTTCAGTTTCAATTATTTGTTACGGGAAAAGAATTATGAGGCCATATAGATGGAAATGATCCTGCTCCTACTGATCTTACAAAGTTAGGCCAGTGGAAGGTCAAAGATGCTCGGGTGATGACATGGATTTTAGGGTCAATTGACCCTCTTATTGTTCTTAATCTCAGGTCATACAAGACTGCAAAGGCCATGTGAGATTATTTACAAATAGGGCTGTGTAGAATTTGGTAAATACCGAATTACCGTACCGAAACTGAATTTTTTGGTATTTGGTATTCGGTATGGTATTTGGTTTACGTTTGGTATCAGGTATGATAATTGGTATTTTAAAATAAAATACCGAAATACCAATATCGTACCGAAATATACATTATATTACACAAAACACATATTATTAATTATCAAACAAATATAAAAAAAGCTAAAATTTTACTTTCCTTTATTCTCTAAGTTCATCAATTAACTCTAAGCAAGTAAGAAGACATTTTTAATGATCAAATATATTCTTTTATGTGCAGTTTTCTCTCTCTAGGTTGATATTTGCCGACTTTTGACAACACCTTTGTCAACAAAAGTTTTCAGTTTTGTATTTTTTACTACTTTAATTAAGAATATTATAATCTATGACTCTATGCACTTGTTAGTATTCAAACCGAATAAATCGAAGTTACCGAACCGAAAAAACCGAAACCGAAAGGAGAAAAACCAAATCATACTGAATTCAATTAGGTACGGTATTGGTATAGTATTTTAAGAAATCGAATACCGAACCGAAATATCTGCATACTGTACTGTACCAACCGACGAACACCCCTACATTCAAAACCCGATCCGAGCATACGCCCAAGTCCGAAATCATCATACAAACCTATTAGAATCGTCAAATCCCGATTTCGAGGTCGTTTACTCAAAAATCACACCTTAGTCAATTTTTTCCAACTTAAAGCTTCCGGAATGAGAATTTTATTTCCAAATTAACTCCGAACTCCCCAAAATTCAATTCTAACCACGCGTGCAATTCATAATACATGAAGTGAAGTTGTTCATGGTCTCGAACCTGCCGAACGACGCATAGATCTCAAAACGATCGGCTGGGTCGTTACACACCTCCACTACCACGACCAATCACCCTTACTGCTATGATCAATCATAGCCCTCACATCCATCATTATAAACTACTACCAGCCACCACCACCTTTCTCAACCACAATTACCATAATTAATCACCACTAGCTATTACCTAGAAGAAACACAATCAACTAATATCACTATCAATCACCGCCTCTAGTCAGCTTCTACAAGCACCACTGTTAGCCACCACCACCACCAACTATCATATTAGTTAAAAAAATTGTTAATAAGATATTAAATTATTAATATTTTGAATCTCTTATATATTAATTTTTAAATAAGGATAAATTTTATATTTTCATACTCGAGAATCTTAATCATTTAGTATTAAGATATTTATACACATCTTAATATGCAGATGTGTATTATGATTAGACATTTTGATCATAATACATATCCTAATATTTACAGGCGTCTCAATAAAACTTTCATGTGGCACCCACTTTTGCGCCACCCATTAAAATTGGACTGATGTTTCAAAAAAAAAGTTTAACTAATACCCAATTTTTGGATCACTGCAGATACATACACTTTTCTCTTCTTTTTAACCGTTGTTTCTTTTTCTTTATACTTAGGGCTTCTTCTTCTTCTTCTTCTTCTTCTTAGTTACAAAATGGTTTTGTTAAATTTGTGATTGTTTTGATAATTTGGTGATTGAAATTTATTTTTTATAACATTTGAAAGTTATGTTTCAAATTTGAGCTCACTTGGAGTAGATTTGGGCAGTGAATCATATATTTGATTGTTGAAATTTGAAAAACAAGTTTATGTTTCAAAACTTAAGATTCGAAATCTAAAGTTCAATTCAATATATTGAACTATTTAAGATTCAAAATTTTGAAGTTGCATTTGAAAGATAGAAGAACTTCAAATTTGATTCTGAAGTTGTATTGAAGAGATTGAACTGATTCGATTCGAATTTTTGAAGTTCCAATTGAAAGATAGAAGAACTCCAGATTTGATTTCTGAAGTTGCATTGAAAAGATTGAATTAGTTTAGATCTAAACGGATACACTTTGCAAAAATTTGTGTAATATGGTATAACTTCAATAGTGGTCCCAAAAGTGAGTATATATAAAAATGTCCCGGCATCTTAATATTTAAAAATATATGAATGATCATATTTGTGCCAATCACCCTTTGTTGTATATTTGAGTGAAAATAGCATGAGCTAGCCAATTTTCGGATAAGTAATCGAAAAATAGCCAGCATTTGCGAAGTCTTTGAAATATAGTTATTATTTTTTATGGATACAAAATCTGGACAAAAATACCCAAGTTGAAACATGAAAAGTTTCAGCGTAATATGTTGGATTATAGAGCTCCTGCGTATAAACTTCCAGCATATTATGTTGGAACTCCTGCACATTATGAAATTTCAGCACATTATATTGGAATCTCATATGTAAAAAGTTTAAACTCCAACCTACTATGCTTGCATTTTCCCAGATTTTAAGGATATTTTTATTCAAATTTTAAAGCTATTTTTTTGTGTAAAAATAAAATTTAAATAAAAATATTCTTAGTATCCGTGAAAATACCAGTATAATATGTTGGAGTTTGAATTTTTATATATATAAGATTCTAATCTAGCATATTGCGCTGAAAGCCTGAATTTTTTTTATATTTGAGTTCAAAATCTGGCCCAAACTTCAGCCAACTCCAAAGCCCATATTAATTCATGAAAAAAGCCCCCAACCCCCACCCCCTTTAAACTTTCCCATGAAGAAAACTTTGTATAAACTCTTCTACAAGAAAGAATCTGAAATACAGTGAAACAAAAAAAACCAAGAAATAGCAAAGAAAAGGGTAGCCATGGATGCGGAAGAAGGAACACAACAGCCCCAGCTAGTTCTTGCACACAAACTCTTCCTTTTGACACACCCAGATGTCAATGACTTGGATAAAGTTCGCCTCCGTGAAGAAGTTCTGGAATCTGTCGTCTCCAATGGTAAATCTGATTGATACTTTTTAGGTTAATTTTGGACTTGTTTTGTTAAAGCTTAAATCTTTATTTCATTTTGTCGGTTTGTACTGATTTGTTTGTAAATGGGGTTTTGTAGATATGGTTCCGCTGTATGAAACCCTAGTTGCTAATGGGGTTTTGACTGTGGATCAGAATGTTCTTGATGCTATGCGCGCTAAGATTGCCGATGAACTCAAAAAACTCGATGAGAAGTAAGTCTTTTTTTCGTTATTTTTATCTGCATATAGTGTGATTTGATATACTGCACTTCATTTTATTTTATTTTATTTTCCTGCGAAGTTTTATATTTGCATAATGTTGACATGAGACGATTTGAATGGAGTAGTGTGGTCAGTGAGGGTTTATATAGCCAACCCAGCTTGCTAGGTCTGAGACATAGTTGTTGTTGATATTGTTTTTTACAGTCTTATTTTTGTTCCTTTTGCTTTCTAGTTTTTTGGGTTGAGTGTAGGGAAAGGGCCACCCTTTAGAACATATTAGTAGTGAGCACTCTAAATATAAGTTGGACACAAAATTATACTTTTGATGGAATTTGCATGTGAGACCTCTTTGGATAAAGGTTAATTTGACCCAATTTTTGATCTACTGAAAGTAACACTTAGATTTGTAGAAACTGTATGGTACTATAAGTTGCAAGCAGTGTTGTGAAGAGCGTGAAGCGAGGAAAAGCGACAACCCCCTTTCGCTTAAAGCGAGAAGCGAAGTGCCCGCTTTTTTTGAAGTGAAGCGGAATTTAAAATTTAAAATAAATATTGAAGGGAAGGGCAATAAGAACTAAGAATATAGGATAAAAAAAATAAGAGGAAGGGCAGTATACTATTCCAGTAAAAATGGGCAGTATTTCAAACGAAAAAACAGTGCAAGAAAATGAAGAAGAAGAGGAGAAGAATGAGAAAGAAGAACGGAAGGAAAAAAAAATTCGCCAGCAATTTGCTGCTATTTGGACGCTGAAACAGTGAAAGAGGAGGAGGAGGAGTGGCTCTGTTGCTGCTGGAGGGTCTCGCTTCAGTCGCCTCGCTTTGCATCGTCGAGGAATGGCTTCATTATCCGCCAGGTTCGAATTGTGCCCACAGACCCCGGGGATGTGTCGGTTATCCAAAAAAAAGTGGTCGCAGAATCTGATTTCAAAACAATTATATGATCATTTTAAAGTGCAGGACAAAGATCACCTTTTGGAATTCTTGAGTTGCAAAATGGGAGAAAATTAAGGAGTGTAGTACGAAGTTAATAGATTTGATTTTGAGTCACCTCTTATGATGGGGTAGGAGTAGCTTGAGTTGCTATTGCAAATTAGGTTAAATAGGGATATAGGTTATTTGGTATTGGAGGGAGGAGGCTGTAGGTTGAGGAATAGAAATAGGTTAAATAGGTAAAGAGAGGGACTGCACTTGATATTCTATGTTGAGAATGGTTCTTGGGAGTAGTCTTTTTCACTTGGACATAATATGGTTGGTGTTTTTAATACGTTCAAGTCATATATAGATGACATTCTCATCAAGAGAACTTAGTGGCATTGCAATTCAGAACTCCAAATAATTAGGGTATTGGATTTAGAAACTTTGCCATACAATATGGTGTTAAAATTTCTTCCAACCTGTAGAGGTCATATTTTGTGGGTTAATAAAAAATTAGTTTCTTTCATAGGGTTGTGAAAGTGGAAGGTGAATTATTAGTTTTCTGAACCACCTATAACCTAAAGATTTGGCTTTTGTATACACAATTGCAATTATAAAAAGAGAATGAATGAGATGCTCAGAACACTATCGAAGTAAGTTCTATTAGAGGCAAGTAATACTCTTGCTGGAGCACAGTCAGCATATTTCTATGGTCTAGTTTCCTTTCTCATTTTTTAGTAAGCCCTGCATTCGGTACAAGAGCGTTTTAGAATTCACCACCTACTTTCTCCATACAGTATATCTTAAGAACAAGTGGAGTATATTTTGGTGAAACTATGAGCTTAAATTTCTTGTCATCATCATATGTCTTACTGGGATTTATCCTTGGTGAAGCAGTTTCTGCTTTCCTATAGATTTTTCTTGGAGATGGGAAGTAAGCTTGCAATCATATTCTTTTGGATGTCAATAATCATGATTACTGGTAACATTGCCAAGTACAGTTGGTATCTTGGTTTATCTTAATCTTATGTTTCTCATAACAACAACAACAACAACAACAACAACAACAGCAACAAATCTATCTTAATCCCATAATTTAGAGAATTTAGAGAAAGTAATGTCTTGGTTTATCTTAATCTTATGTTTCTCATAACAACAACAACAACAACAACAACAACAACAACAACAACAACAGCAACAAATCTATCTTAATCCCATAATTTAGAGAATTTAGAGAAAGTAATGTCTTGCTAAGTGGATGGGCTTATCATTCTTAAAAATTCATGGTGCGGCATTGTACGGATGAATACTTAGTATATTGTTCTGAGACAAATGGGGCGTACCAGGTTGCTGTTTTTGTGTTTTATTATTTCAGGGTGTCAAGTTTCATTTTATTACACTTAAACCACACATCTAATTTGATACATTCATGAAGGATTGCTGATGCAGAAGAAAACTTGGGTGAAAGTGAAGTTCGAGAAGCTCATTTGGCAAAATCATTGTTCTACATTCGGATTGGTGATAAGGTAGTCTCTCTCTTTCTCTCTCCGTCTGTCGTCACCCTCAATAATTGCTCAGCTGTTATTTGTTCACGCTTCACACTGGGCAAATCTCAATCAATCTTTATCTAATTTAAAATCCAGGAGAAAGCACTTGAACAACTCAAGGTGACTGAGGGCAAAACTGTTGCGGTTGGACAAAAGATGGACTTGGTGTTCTATACCTTGCAGATGGGATTCTTTGACTTGGATTTTGACCTCATTTCTAAAAGCATAGATAAGGCAAAGAAGTAAGTAGGAGTGTCTGACAACCAGTTCAGATGTTATGAGACATGACGTTCTAAATGCCTTTTCTAGTTATTAAGCTAACTCCCAATGTTTTGCTGACAGATTATTTGAAGAGGGGGGTGACTGGGAGAGAAAGAACAGGTTGAAGGTGTATGAAGGGTTGTTCTGCATGTCCACTCGTAACTTCAAGAAAGCAGCAGATCTTTTCCTTGATTCTAT
Source organism: Nicotiana undulata (assembly GCA_005239495.1). Classification (NCBI taxonomy): domain Eukaryota; kingdom Viridiplantae; phylum Streptophyta; class Magnoliopsida; order Solanales; family Solanaceae; genus Nicotiana; species Nicotiana undulata. The sequence continues at coordinate 33,108 of ML258990.1, forward strand.
CTCAACTTTTACCACATATGAGATTTTTCCTTATGATACTTTCATATTTTATACTGTCCTTACAAGCATCATTACCTTGGATCGGGTTTCCTTGAAACAGAAGGTATTCAACTGTTACTTCCTCTAATATCCTTGTTTGGTAGGATGAGGGATTTGTGAACTTGAAATCTGTGTTCCCCTGGAATGTCCTAGATGTTACTGTGACGAATACTTGCAAATTCATTTTGGTATATACTGCAGGTAGTGGATGCACCAGAGATCTTGACAGTAATAGGAAAGATCCCATATCTCTCCGAGTTTATGAACTCATTATACGAGTGTCAGTACAAGTCATTTTTCTCTGCATTTGGTAAGCTTGTCCATTGTTATTCATTTTCTCTTTCATATGTTAAAGTGTGCGTTTGTAGTTCGCAAAGGTCCTTATCTTTAAGTTAATGTAGATTATGTCCTATAGAACTTGATGGGTTTTTTTCTGGCAATTTTGACAGAGAATGTAGTGTTTGCAAATGCTTGATTCTTGATAATCCCGTTTGGAAGTTGAGTGTCAGATGACCTTGATAGTGAAATAGGTTGAACAACTGTTATACAGTCTCCTAAATTTTTAATAAGATTCTTTTTAATACATCTAGACGACAGAAATAAGCATGAAGATATAGCTCTTTATTAATCATGTGTGTGCTAATAGCTCAATAAGACATAAAGATGTTCTTTCTGGCATATATCAACAATGAAAAAAACGACTTTTTTTCTGGCACCTATCAGGATGAGAAGATTGTAGATGTATCCACTATTGAAACAAAATAATTCAATTATATCGCAGAAAGTATTTTTGACTTCAAATGGAGACTTGAATTGGCCTTTTAGATGTTGCTGAGCATCTGAATTATTCTGGTGGCTCTAATCTAAGAACTCTCCACAAGAATCCTGGAATTTTTCAAATTGATAATAGTGCTTGTCAAATTGCCTCATAGTGGGATCTCATTTTCGTTAAGAGCTAATAAATCTCCTATCTCAAAGAATAAGAGCTACTCCTAATACTTATAGATTTAGTTCCCTTCAGAGCTCTAATAGGCCAACTGAATTCACCTGAGTTTTGGAAGTAATTGGCTTATGGGAGATGGGCAATAAGAGAACAGCTGACCCTTGCATAGCAAATAAATGAAAGATAAGACTCCAGTTAATGTGTGTATAGATAGGGTAGTATAAAATGCGATATGTTAGTATTGAGTTACAGAGAGGTATGTGTGCTCCATCTATTATACACTTTGATTTATATGTTGATCGCTAGGGTCATGTGGGGCTGAGTTGCAAATGTCTGACTTTGACCTTAATGGTGTTTTCAGCTGGCTTGACGGAGCATATTAAGTTGGACCGGTACTTGCAGCCACACTTCAGATATTTTATGAGGGAGGTCAGAATAGTTGTGTATTCCCAGTTTCTGGAGTCCTACAAGAGTGTTACAATTGAGGCCATGGCCAAGGCTTTTGGGGTCTCTGAGGATTTCATCGATTTGTAAGTGCTTTATTCTTTAGCAGTGCACTGGACACTGATGTGTAATGCTCTATGCCGGACTGAGGACTGTAACATGTACAATAATTGAGCATTTTCTTTTTTCCATTCAGGGAACTATCTCGGTTCATTGCAGCAGGGAAGTTGCATTGCAAGATCGATAAAGTGGCTGGAGTGTTGGAAACCAATCGTCCTGATGCAAAGAATGCTCTTTACCAGGCAACTATCAAGCAAGGGGACTTCTTGTTGAATCGCATTCAAAAGCTTTCTCGTGTCATCGATCTCTGAATCAGTTAAACCATCAAGTTTGAAAATGTTGGTGGCCTGTAATTGTTTTTTTCTTCAATCTCGCGTAGCACTAATCTGGATATGATTCGCCTTTTCATTTCGAGCTCTCGGAGTACCATTTAGTAATTTTATGAAATCAAGAGATTTCTCTGTTGGGATATGGTTATATTTTCAAAACATTCAGAGCATCTTCCAAGATCTTATTTTCTTTGAACTTTTTGTGCTAGTGATGATGAATGTGATTGAGAGGTGTATATTAATGAATTTAAAGAATTGGTTTATCACATATGGTATGCTATACTCCCTCTGGTTCACAATAAGTGATCAATTTCCTTTTTCATTTTGGTTCAAAATAAGTGTCCAATTATGTAATCAAGAAAGAATTTAATTTGTTTTTACAAAATAACCTCTATGTACATATTCCTAAATAGTTTTTTTACTCTTCACATTAAATGTTTAATTAGGGATAGTTCAGTGATAGTAGGTATTTTTGTATAGAATTTAGTATTTTTTTAATGAGCGTGCTAAAAGCAAATTGGTCACTTATTGTGAACCGGAGGGAGTATTTGGTAACACATCCGGATGTTTCACTAGAAGTGGACCTTGGAGTAACAGTAAAGTTATTTTTATGTTGACCTATAATCACGGGTTCGAGAGATGGAATCAGTGGTTGCGTATGTCACATTCTCTTAATGTGCAACCTTTTTACGGGCCGTTTATGAACGTTGATTTAGATGTTTCGCAAATCAGCCATTAAGTACATTGGCGGAGGGCAATCTGAAACAATAATCTCACAATTTTTTTCAAAATCAATCCAGGGCAGCTAATCCTCTCGCAATACTCGTATAATTGACACCATTTATAGACCGAAAGTAAAAGAATTAAGAACTCAAGGAAATGAATTATCCCAATTGGTTTATGGGAAAGAAGTCGTGAATAACTTAATATATTTTTTATTGACCGAAATTTTATACATCTAAGGTACAACCCAATTCCTTTTTTTTTTGTTCATGACACTGGAAATACTTTATAAAAAGCCGTCCTTGGAAAAAATTAAATGAAAAACAAAAAAAACAAAAAAATACCAATATACTTTCTCAGCCACAAGCGAAAGAATGGGTGAATGGCTATTAATGTCCTTTCAATTTGCTGTTGTAATATTGAGCCATGCAGGCTCTTTAAGAAACTACAATGTGGTCTCTTTAACCTTATATATATATATATTGGTTTATCTCATTGTAATACTATAATTTTACCAAAACCAATGCTTTGCGAAGAATTATGAATATTCAATTTGAGATTAATGACTTTCAAGAAAAGCTATCTTCTTGTTTCAGACCTTGGCAACGTTCTTTCCAGTTCTGGGTTCGTGTTACAGATATCTATACTGGTTATAAGGTACTCTCTTCATCTTTTTAAATTTCGGTATAGATGTCAAACTACAATATTGTACTTCATTCGTGCCATTTTATGTAAACCCTGTTTGACGAGGTATGAAGTTTAAAAAAGAAAGAGACTCTTGAAACTTACGGCCTTAAACGACATTTGTGTGGCGATAAATCATATCGTTAAGGTCAAAATGAGTAGTTTAAAGTTAAATTCTTCGTAAATATAGAAGATGACATTCTTTCTAGGACTAACTAAAAAGGAAAGTGTGCCACATAAAATGGACAAAGAAAGTAAAAACAAATTGAATTCTTTCTAGATTACACAACTGAACACTTATTTTGGACCAAAATGAAAAAGAAAACTCGTCATTATTGTGAACCGGAGGGAGCTTAAACTTACGATTCTGCCATTAATGAGAAACTTTTATAACCACACAAATACTTTGGGTCCCTTTTTGACTTGTTTAGGACCACAAATTCTAAAAGTCTTCATTTTTTTCTTAAACTTGGTGCCCAATCAAATAGGTTAACGGAGGGAGTAGTTAAATTCTGGTTGAGCTAAATACTCTATCAAAATTTAGATGTTAATTTGAGACTGAAGGAGGAGTACTCTTTTTCGATTAATTACTCTGTGTATTTTCCTTCATATATTGGAGAGTTATTTATTGGTTCATTGGCTTATTGTAGTAAATTAGGGGTTTTAATTGCTCTTTGTTAGGCGTTTCAATTGAGAGTTGGCTTTGAAAAAGATGCGCAAAAACAAGAAGCAATGTGGGAGAGGCAGCACGAGTTTGCAGCTGACAAAATATATAATATGTGCTCTGACCTTGGTGGCTTCTTCCTAAAGGTATTCAATAATCTTGAGATATTATTGTTGTTATTAACTACTCCCACTGTCTCAATTATGTGATGCACTTTGACTGGCACGGAGTTTAAGAAAGAAAGACTTTTGAAACTTATGGTCTAAAACAATCCACAGATATTTTGTGACTATCAATCATCTCATTAAGCGTAAAGCGGGAATTTTAAATTTTTAAATTGTTTCTAAATATAGAAATGCCTATTTCTTTTTGAAACAGACTAAAAGGTTCCTCCTTTCTAAGAAGTATTTAACCGTTTGTTTTAATAAATTTGGTCAAGTTTACATGTATAATGGACATTGGAATATGTCCAGTAGACTGTAGTGCAGTATGTTAGTAGAATAAAGATTTTGAGGTTGATGTATTGCGTTAAAAGTTATTCTTCTAAGCTCTCTAGCAGATAGTAAATCACCTCCGTATTTCTCAATGATCAGAGGGATTAAATTTTTGCTCGACAATTACAATTCATACTTAGGATATAGTTTTGAGGTGAGATTTGATTAAGTGGATGTGATGGTAATATTAGGTTGCTCAAATCATTGGTAAGCCAGACTTGGCCCCTGCTGCATGGGTGAGAAGGTTAGTTACTCTGTGTGATCAAGCACCTGCTACGCCGTATAACATGGTCAGGGTTGTGCTGGAGAAGGAATTGGGTCAAAATTTTGATGAATTGTTTGAAAGATTTGACGTTGATCCTCTGGGTTCTGCTTCTATTGCACAGGTAACTATTAAGTTTGATCATAAGCACTGCTATAGCTCGTCGTAGAGCAACTGAGAAGTTTATGGGTTCGAAATTCTCATACCTTTAAGTTATTTGGTTCTTAATTAATAATATGTACATATTAAATGAATTTCTTAAAACAAATACATATTAGGACCAAAGTGACTGGGTTCGACCGAACCCGTACTGTCAATGCTAGCTCCGCCCCCGACTGATGGACATTTGGATTTATTGAAGTGTGTGAGGCTTGTCTAAAAGCTCAGGTAATTAGAGAGGTGACACATTTGTTCATTTATTTTAGGTCTGCAACCTGTTCCTCCACGCTCCAGCCGATTCTTTTTCTTCTTTTTTGATAATAGGTGGTGAAACATATTACGCATGTAATTCACACATAAATAGGGCCCTATTTCCGTGGTAATGGAAAAAGTGTCGCCAGTTTCATCTTTAGCAGATAAACGGAGGATTATCATTTCTCTCAAATCCATAAAGAAAAGGAAGGCAGTCACAGATTTATCCGGTTTTGATGAACCTCTATAGATAGGCATGCCAAGCGGCCTAAGTTGTAACTAAACGATTTTGTTCAATCTTAGCTGTTGTTAATATGTTTTCATGGATAACAATCTCCAGTATATTCTTAAATTCTATGGTTTATGTAGGGCCTGAGCCCTATCTCAATAACAGCAGTAGATTTAACCTAAGAACCACAATTTGACATTTCTTAAAAGGCCACATGATTTGAAAGACTATTTGTAAATGTAACAATTTTAAAGCTATATTCTAGTTATAAAGAGGAAATCAATATTATTTCACTCCTAAGTAGTCCAACTTGTGTTTTCTGTACTTGGAATTAGGTTCACAGAGCAAGGCTCAAAGGTGACAAAAAAGATATTGTTGTCAAGGTATGAGAATTTGACTCATAGCATTGCAGCTTTCATGCGATTATAAGGTTCTAAAATCATTGTCTTGCTCAAGGTGCAACACCTTGGGGTCCAGGAATTAATGATGACCGATATCCACAACTTGCAAGCTTTCGCATTATACTTGCAGAAGATGGATATAAAATTTGATCTTTACTCTTTAACAAAGGAAATTGAGAAACAGGTGCGTAATACGTGACTTCTTTCTAACATCAGGTCCTAACTTTTCTGTAAAACAACTGAAAGTAGATGCAAGCATGTTTTCCGGAGACGGGACTTCTTTTTAACTTAGTTACAAAACATTGGGTCAGAAAAAAATGTAGGTAAATGATGCTTGTTTAAAGAAAATGGGAACGTTGAGGTTTCTGTTTCTTACTTCTCATCATCTGTACACATTATTATTAGATTTAATGCTTATATGTAAGTTGATTAGCGTTATCAGTCAATGGTCAGAATTGTTGATATAACAACAACAATAACAATAATACCAGTAGTACTTAGTATAATTGCAACTGGCATTGAGCTTCTGGACATATATTTGATTTCGTAGTTGAATTATCTCCTGTGTGCAGTTACGTAGGCTAAAAGTGCATTATTTCTTCTTCTAGAGCTAATTACATACCTGATCCAAAGGCAGTTCTATTTTTGATCTGATAGCTTCCTGACGAGCTCATAGGCTTTTTGATTTCTTCTGCCTCCTAATTGCTCATAGTTCATGTTTCTTCTGTTTATCCTATTATTTCAATAAACTGATTTCACTTCTTCCATCTAAGATTGGGTGTGAATTCAACTTCTTGAGAGAGGCTGACGCAATGGATAGAATTCGGCGTTTTCTCTACGAAAATAACAAAAAGTCCCCAGTTATTGTTCCCCGGGTGCTTCGAGATATTGTCACAAGGTGAACTGCTGCTGAATATTTGACCATTGATGTTTTCATATTCAAATGTTGGTAGATTTTGATATTCAGTGGACATTTGAGATGTCTTGCTGTTATAAGGTGGATCAAGAGATTGTTGAAAACTAAATTCTAACATCTTGTTTGCTTTCATCATTCCAACTACTAATAGATGTAAGTTAGGTTCATTTACTTTCAACCTCGGTTTGTCTGTATTTTCTGTTAGATTTATGAACTATATATTAGCAATGTAACTTCTTTTCATTTACCTCAGTAATCATTTTTTTGTCTAAATTTTGTAATAGGAGAGTCCTAATGATGGAATATATTGATGGAACCCCGATCCTGAAGCTCGGAGATGAAATGGCAAAGAGAGGCATAAGTCCAGATGGTAAAGTTGCAGCAGTGGCGAAGCAGTAAGAAACTAGATATCTCTGAATGAAGTTAGATGTCACGTCATATTTGGTATACCGTATACTACAATATTATGGTTCCCCCACTGCCGTACTGATCACTCGTCATCCTTTCTCTTCTCAATTTATTTTGGTATATTTGTTATCTCTGCAAGACTAAACTTAAATGCAATATAGCTGGTTTCTGAATTATTCCTGAACTAACACAAGTCAGTAGTTTCCAATTGTTCCTAGTCTCTTTTCAACGCCATTCAGCTTCTCTTATTTGGTTACTTCTGCATGCAGGAACATTCTTAAAAGTTTGTCCCTGGCTTATGGACAGATGATACTCAGGAGCGGTTTCTTTCATGCAGATCCACACCCTGGGAATATTCTAATCTGTAGAGGTGCTGAGGCAAGCATGCGTCTTCTCTTTTTCTTCTTTCAAAGTCAGGTTCTCGTAATCATATAAAAATGTTCTTGTTCAGAGTGCTGACAAGGATGATGCCATTCTTTTCTTAATTATTAAGGTTGCATTGCTGGATTATGGACAAGTTAAGGATCTTCCAGAAAATCTCAGGCTTGGATATGCTAATCTCGTTCTTGCTATTGTGGATGGCGATGCTACGAGGGCCAAAGAAAGCTTTAAGTGTGGAATTTACCTACGAATCTCCTGTTATATGTTCAAAATTGGTTTTCTTTCCGGTGCAACGAAATTGTGCAAAATACTGGGAAAATTGTTTCTGTAGGATTAATTAGAATTGTTGCAAAAATTACATTATCATATATACTGATATGTTCCAAGTCTTTGAACACCTCTCACTTTGAATGAAAGGGAGCTTGGCATAAACACTCTGAGCAGTTGTGAGGATGAGCAGAAAGAAATGCTTAAATTGGCTCAAGGGATGTTTGATACAAAATTACCACCTGGTGTAAAGACCCTGCAACCTTTCTCGGAAGAATCTTCGGTCAAAAAAATTGCAGTTGAGGTATGTGGTACCTGTGCTTTGAACCTCTGGTGTTTACAGTTCCCGACTTTAATAATTTTTAGCAAGGATCGCATATACTAGTCAAGAATCTATGAACTTTGCCACATGATTCTACCTGTCTACATTAGGTCCACCCAGTTTGATTAGTCATAAATATTGAAGACAAGAGTTGACACAGCTCTATTTTGATAAACTCTCACTAAAGATTTGAACTTGTTAACAGTCGGTCCCATGTTGGTGCTTCGGTAATAAGGAACTGGAGAAGTATTGAACAGTGTGTTGAAAGAGTTTCCCTTTTAGGAAGGTGGACATACTTTTGGACAATCCAAAAGAGGGGCACTTATGCAATGTTCTTTTCGCCACTTGATTTTGCAACGTAAAGTAAATGACTTCTTAGAATAGCATTAGGAGGATGAAGTGAATTTGACAAGTAAATTTCAGCATTTTATATTCATTGTTGAACTCCATGCGAACATAAACTGTCTATGTGAACATAAAGTATATCAGAATCTCCTTTTCGCCTGGAGCTTCAGGCTTGAAAACGGACATTTCAGGGAAAAGAATTATAACAAGATGCACAAAATGTTGTAATGAGATGTAAATTAAAAAATGCAGTCTCATACCTTCTCAAGTTTTTTTCGTTACTTAGTAAAGTAACGACACATTGTACAACTCTATCTGCATGTCCTTCGCCCGCCTTTCTTATTTGCTGATTAATTACCTATCACGTGTAAAGTTAACTGTGTACCAGGATCAAAGTCTAAAAACAATTCTATTTGATGTTAGGCTTTTCCAGAAGAACTTTTCTCTGTTCTTCGAACTCTGCAATTACTGAGAGGGCTTAGTGTTGGCTTGGGAATAAGTCATTCATGTGCTGAACAGTGGAGACCTATTGCTGAGGAATCTCTGTACAATGCTGGCAGATTGACAGGTTAGTCACGGATGAGTATTTGAGTACTATAATCAAGTCTTGTTTGATATACTCATTTGCAGCTATACAGCTCTAACGATGAATCACATCGTCATACATCTTATCTTATTTCAGCTAAAGATATGAAGCGATCGCGTGGACATAAAACTAGAAGAAAGCCTGGGAAATAACATGTAGCTATTGGAGAGGATCAGGTATGAACCAAATTGGAGGTGGTCATGTTGCTAATGTGTTGGAGAAAGAGCTTTTCTTTTTTATTCATCTGCATTTGTAGAAAAGCTGTTCAAGGGGGAGTGCAGTTGATATCGTAAACCACATGTTTGTATTTTTTTTTATCTCGCGGCCTTAAGAACAAACTCTGCACAGCATGGCCTGTAATCAATTGATAATTACCAAAATAGGTAAAAGGGAGATGTTTGATTGGTCTTAAGACACGTCAAAAACATGTTATTACTTTCATTTTCTTACCATAAGGTCCTTGCATTTGATGTTTAGTAATAGTGGTGGCCGGGCTAGCTTGCATGTATCTTGATAATTCCAGCGGAAACTCAACAGCCAATGCTTAGGCACACAAAGAGAATTATTCTATGTCTATATTGTGATGTGAATTATGGTCTCCAATAGTTTTTATTCACTTTATTGACCGAACTATAGAGTCCCTGTTGGAAGTGAAAAGAGCAGTAACCGAAGCCTTTTGTGCCTTAAACTTGTAAAAGAACACCATAACGTTTTTCTTTTTGTTACTTGAAGTTTATTTTTCACTTAGTGCTTGTCCAATACCATCGGTACCAGAAATGCATCTCCTTTGCCCGCACGAGTGACTTCTATGCCAGCCGGGAATAACGGCTCTGTTATGAAAGAAAGCAGCCGAGAGATTAATTTGGTCAGTATTCCCTAATGAGTAGCTTTAGGAGATAAAGGTCGCGGAAAGAGGATGTTTGGATTGGCTAAAAAACTGGTCAAACCAACTTAAAATACTTTTTAGCTTGTTCGGTGTCCGGTAAACTAAAAGGTGAAAAAGTAGATGTTTTTAGATTATATCCGGATATCCATACCCCTAAATATTTATATATAGTTTCTAAAAGTTATCAAGGCAGTCAATCCCTTTTATATGTCGTTGGACCATCTTTAATCTATTTTCCTCGTAATCATTCGATCATATAGAAGTATTTGCAATGTTTTAAAAGTATAATGTTATTTATTAAAAAGGAAAGATTCAAATTTATCCTATTCAATATGTTTTACATTTGCTCTATTTTAACCTTTCGAGACATATGCCCGTTCATCTTTTGATCCGTGAAAGCTCACATCATAATTTCGTTCGATATTTACAAGTTGGTTCTAGCATGTTGCTACGGTAGAACTTGTAGACTAATAAAATATTTGAATTTATCCCTTAACGATCAAATCAATTATCTTCTTTGCAATTGTTTGGAGTGCGTTCCCTGAAAAATTAAAAAAATTCAAATATACTATGAACAATTGAAAATGTTCAAATATACTCATACGAAGCTTCTAGAGTATCAACCAAATCAAGATCAATTTAGTGAGAGAGGCATATTTCAGACTAAAAGATAACAGTGGGACTTCATGGACCGAAATGTAATTATAGAACAAATGTACAACAAATCACAATTATTAAGGGTATATTTGAACTTTTTTCTTTTACGAATGATAGAATCTAAAAAAGATAGAATTCAATCTAGCTAGAATTAACTTCTTATTAAAATTAATACTATAGTCTATACAAAAACATAGAATAGTTCTTCAAAAATCAAACTCAAAAAGCTTATAATTTTCATAACCTAATTTGAAAACAAAATAAAAAGGGCCCCTATTTTAGTTTGGAGCTTTTCCCACTAAAGATGAAAAAGAAAAAATAAAAACAAAACCAAAGAGGACTAATAGTATCTATTTACACAGAGAGCATCGACTTCTCGAGACGTAGAAACAGATTTTAATTGGCCGGCGCGTGCAAAACGATTTCACAGTAATTGTTCGTGTTCGAGATGGGCGGCGGCGAATCAAATTACGAGATTCATCAAAACGCGTACATCAAGTTAATCCTGCATGCCCTCAAGCACAAGACTTCCTCCGTCAACGGCGTTCTTCTCGGTCGGATCTCCGGCAACGACACCGCCGTCGAAATCGTTGAATCCGTTCCGTTATTCCACTCTCAGATTGGCCTCCTTCCTCCACTCGAAATTTCCCTTATCATGGTAAGTCAGTCCCCCTTTTCTTCTCTCAACTTTGCATCTAGAATTTAAAACCAGTGGATTGAATTTAGTCTTAAAATATTTGTAAATGCCGGTGTGGCTTACTGATCTTTGTGATAATCAATTTGAACTTAGTATAAATGAATCTGATATGATTTTGAAGTTCAAAAATTCATTACACTGTCAGTGTGTGTAACTTAAATCCTAGTATAAACGAATCCAATACGAGTTTAAAGTTTTATTAGCTGATGGTGTGAAAAATATTTACACAACTTATGATAAGCATTAATTGATACTCCCTTCGTTTTAACTTATGTTTTTGTGTTTGATTGGCCACGAAGCGCATGAAAAAAAATACATTTGAAACTTGTGGTCTAAAATATTAATGTGGCTATATAAGTATGCCATTAACTTTGCGACGGGAAGCTCAAGGTTAAATTGTTTCCAAATATAGAAAAGTGTCATTCTTTTTGGAACTGACTAACAAGGAGAGAGTGCCACCTAAAATCTGACTAACAAGGAGAGAGTGCCACCTAAAATCTGACTAACAAGGAGAGAGTGCCACCTAAAATGGAACGGAGGGAGTAACCTGCTAAGAAAAAATGGTAACTCGTATCACAAGGTAAAAAATCGTATTTCAATGTATATAACTTAAATCCAATACTTTCAGATTTGGGACAGTATCCATTACTTCTGTATGGAAATAGATTTGAATCAAGTATGAATCAATGTTTTTGGAGAATTTTCCAATAAATATATGTTGGTAGGGTAGAAGGTAGTGGGTCTCACTGCTTTCGACTTAAATACACTGTGCAATTCTACTTGTAGTTTATTTAGATCTCTGATCTTGTTCGAATGTTTATTTGGATAGATTGAGGAGTATTATGCTGATAAAGGTTTAAGTATTGTGGGTTACTTTCACGCAAACGAAAGATTTGATGATTTTGAGGTTGGGAATGTGGCCAAGAATATTGCAGATCACATCTTCAAATATTTCCCTCAAGCTGCTTTGCTTCTGGTACCTTTTTGATTTAATCAACATAGTTCTAATTCAAAAGTTTCAATCTTTGAGTTTTAAGTTACAGAATGCTTAAGCTTAATGTTTCTTCAGTTGGATAACAAGAAGCTTGAAGCTTTACTAAAGGAGGGGAAAGACAGGAGTCCTGTAATGCAGGTATGTGCATTTCATTTTAAAGGAGCTATTGGCTTTTGAAGCTGAAGCTTATAAGTGTATGTTCAAATTTTTACCCTTCTGGTTAATTATTGATGTCAAATTTCGTATTAGTTCATGCCATTCAGATTTGAAGTTTGTGGCATTTAGCTTTACCAACTACTTGACCAGTTCTCTACCGATTGTTTGTTCTTTCATAAGAAATTCTAGCTGCCTTATGATTTATCTCCTACAACAACTGGCTTCGCAGGGGATCTGTCCCATTTACGCCCCGTGATGAAATTAGCTGGAGTAATGTGGTTGTCTTAGCCTCTTTTGTTTTTATCCAAATGCCGAAGGTTATTACTTCTTTCTGTGTACTAGAGAACTTCGTGTTGTTGTTCGATGATAGAGAACTTTGCCCTATTGTTTTGATAACTATGGGAGTCAAGAAATCGAGTTCTCATCTAAGACTGTTTGTGCGCAATAATCTTCATTTTTCTATTTCCTCTAGGTGAACAAATATAAATCCTCCCTTCATATTTTATCTGCGGTGTTTTTCGTTTAGCCAGTTGACATAAAGGAAAAGCAGTTGATAATCCTACTTCGCTGTCTACCTTCGTCATTGTTCTCTTTTTTCTGAAGTTCGATAAAGCTTCATCATTCTTCTCTCTCTCTATTTTATTTTTTGGAAAATACCGAGCATTCAGATATGGTGCTTCTGCCACTAGCACATGCATAATGTCTCCAGTGTTTCTATTTGTCATTCACTATAAATCCTATTAGAATCTTTCGGTCGGTCTTTAACTCCTGTAAACTTGTTTTGGTACCAAATGAAAAATCAGCTCCAAACAGACCATAACAAGGTACTCTATACTAGTTGATGGCTGCTGCTACCATTTTAAACTGCGTTTCCTGTCTCTTTCATTGTGCAAGTGGTACCTCATTTGTATTTTTTGAGGTCTGTTTGAGAGCTTTCTATGTGGAGAGGTCCTATTAGAGCAGCTCATTGCCTGAAGTACTTAGCAAAAATATGGTATGTCTGGATGAAATGTTAAAATCCCTTTCTGAGGAGATTATTTAAAGCTTGAATTTGGTCAAAGTTAGAAGAAGATTTTTTAGCTTTAGTAGTTGTTTCAAGATGCTTTGAGGTAGACACGATCTTTACCGTGCATACCTCTTTCCATGATTCGATCAGATGCTAAATTTAGCTGGAGGTTAGCCCAGTTCAAGATATATGTTTTAGATAATTGATACAAAAAATATTTTAAGAAAAAGGTAAATCTTGAAAAAGGAAACCATCCATACTTTTGCGCACTTGAAATCACCACTTGAGTCGTATGCGGGGAAACTCGCATGTGTGGTTCTTTGGGG
>ML258991.1:0-33966 GCA_005239495.1 Nicotiana undulata
TATGTTGATGTGTGAAGTGTAATACTTGTCTGTCTTTAATTGACCACCACACTACCACGTTATAAAAACAGTGCTAAAGGGATAATGAATCCAAGATGTATGAATGTATATGCTAAGGACTGTGTAAAGAAGCTGTATTCTTATTGCTGAAATTTTCTGTGATTGAACTGTGATTTGTCATCGTTGGTGTGACTGTAATTGTCAGGTGGGATCGGGTTGCGCGCCGCAACAGGGGAGATAAGGGTGATATGTGAGAAGTGATAAGGGTGTGATTGAAATTGTCAGGTGGGATCGGGTTGCGCGCCGCAACAATTGTCAGGTGGGATCGGGTTGCACGCCGCAACAGGAGAAATAAGGGTGAGATGTGAGGAGGGACACAGATGGAATTGAAATTGTGATTTTGATGAAGTGAAAAATTATGGAACTTCCATTGTATGTCTTTCTATGTCTTGTGCAGGTAATTGTGTGACTCTCTGTCTGTCTCTTGCCTGTGCATTATTGAGTTTACTTTGAGTAAAGTTTGTTCATGTATACCAGTACAATTCAAATGTACTGACGCCCTTTTTGCCGGGGGCGCTACATTCTTGTGATGATTGTAGGTGGTTCTATAGCAGGAACTCCAGCACACCGAAAGTAGTGCCCCGCCCCCTCGTCCTATCAGTGGTTGTGGTGAGCCCCTCTTCTCTCGGGGCCTAGTGTGGCTCATGCCATCTTTCCTCCCGGATTCTTACTTTGGTACTTGTGTAAGGTATAGCCGGAGCCTTGTTACCGGCAAGTATTGTATAACTCCCTTGTACTCTTAGAGGCTCCGTAGACGCAATGTGGGTAATGTACATATGTATTTTAGGTAAGTAACGGTACGGTTCGGAATCGTGATCCACGTTGGTAAATGTTGTATGTATTTTGTAAGCATTTGGTATAATATGTTGGTAATGATAAAAAGTAGAAATGAATCCAAGTTGTAAGTTTATGCTTAAGCCTAAATGGCTATTTCACATGAATAATGTATACTAAAATCATGGGGTAACGCGTGGGATAGGAAAGGCAATTCCAGGTCCGCTTGACCGGGGTCCTCCGGTTGAGTGCCGATCGTGTCCCTCGGTTTTGGGGCGTGACAGGTGGTAGACCTGAAGAACACAGTGGAGAATTTGAGCAATGAAAAGAACACTCTAGCTGAAAAAATTAATACTGTTGAGCAAAAGAGAGATGACCTTTTGGTGGTAATCACAGACCTAGAAGAAACAATTGAGGGACTCATATTAGAACATAGGCATGTGAGTATAGAGAAAGGAAAGGAAGTATCTAGTGAGACACACATTAAGCTTGAAAAAGAATTAAATGATGTTGTCACGACCCAAAATCTATGGGTCGTGATGGTGCCGGACACACTGTCAGGCAAGCCAACCCCTAAATTAGTTAAAATACCTTCCTGCTTAACGTTTTCAAAATCATGCCCTTTTCTGCATTTCATAACCAAATAATTAAAAATCTTGTAAATTAAATACGACGAAAATCAACTTAATATAATAAAAGAAATACCAACACATCCCCAGAACATGGTGACACAAGTACATGAGCAACTTCTAAGAATTTATACAATTACATAATTCTTGTCCGAGAAATAAATTGGACAAAGGCAATAGAGATAAAAATGTAAAGACATAGAAGGGAGACTCTGTCAGCTGCGGAACGCCTCCGAATGAATGCAACTCGAGTAAGTCTCCAAATCAATCCATGTACTATGAAGGTACCTGTGCAACAAAATGCACAGAAAGTGTAGCATGAGTACATAAACAAATATGTATCTAGTGAGTATCCCGTCTAATCTCGAAGAAGTAGTGACGAGAGGTCGAATCGACACTCACTAAGGTCCATTAGTATAATATAACATAATATAATGAAATAGTAAGCACATGAGACAGTGGGCAGCAAATACGTATCAAGTACAGGAAATCCAAGTAAATGCCGAAAGTAAATAACAATATCCACTTTCCTTTTCCCGAAATGCTAAAGTAATTAAAGATTTCCACTTTCTTTTCCTCAATTATTTGCCAAGTCAATATCCAAGAAAAAATACCAAATAGTCATGCGCACACAAGAGTAAGACAACCGACCGGAGTCGTAAGGAAAAAGAGCTATGCACTGCCGAGGATCGAACGGCTCGTCCCAAAAGTGCATGCTTACCATAGTTATGTCTGCGCACTGCCGAGGATCGAACGGCCCAAACCAAAAGTGCGTATTTTAAAGAAAAATAGCTATGCACTACCGAGGATCGAACGGCCCGTCCCAAAAGTGCATGCTTACCATAGTATAATCTCACAGGTGCACTGCCGAGGATCGAACGACCCGTCCCAAAAGTGCACCTTTCAATCCGCCGTGGCGTACGGCCCGCTCCCATGAGAGTGGGGAAAATCACACATCGCTCGCGGAAAGTAAATTGTGAAGTGGTCACATGCATACACAATATTCTTTTCTTATCATATTACTTTTCATAATCAATTGCTTTCGTATTACTTCTCGTAAAAAAATCCCTTTCATATTATATTTTCGTAAAACAATACCTTTTCATGTTATTTTAACTTCCATAAATCTCAGAGAAATAAAACTACGTATAACAGGACTTCACCACATATAAAACATCACAACAAAGAACACAAGGCATGTTGTGGGCCCTAAAACTACCCGACATGACATAATAGCAGCTACGTACGGACTCTCTTCACTTTGTACGTACGTAGCCCCCAAAACATGTATACACAGCAAATAGAATACCTATGGGGACAATTCTCTCTTACAAGGTTGGAAAGGAGACTCACCTCGCTGCGAAGATTCATACCGGGCTTCCAAGCCTCTAAGACGACTTCAATGGATGCGCAACGCCCCCAAACTATCCAAATAATGATAAACCAATGAAAATATACTCAAATATTTGTTAAAAATTCAGATTATATAAACTCCCATCTCCGCTCGAGGAATTGACAAAAATTCCCTCGGGCCCACGTGCCCGGATTCCGAAATTTCTCGAAGATAAATTCTACCCATAACTTTACTAACTCAAATATAAAATTTGTTTCAATTTTCATGCTCAAATGCATGGTAAAAGTCCAAAATTCCAAGTTTTAGGTCTTCCCCAAAAATCCCAAATGTATACAAATTTTTCCATGTCTAAATCCATGTAAGATAACATATTTAACTCAAAAATAAGAAGAAATCACTTACCTTGTGTTGCTTGGTGAAAATCCCTCATTGAGCTCTCCAAAAATCATCCAAGCCAAATGAAAGAAATGGCAAAAATTTGTGTCTAAAACAATCTGCCCATACTTCATCGAGTTGTACCTTGCACTTATGCTGTGCAAGTTGTACATCCTATTACAATTTTTCTTTTTGAACACCTTCTGTTAAAACACTCATAACTCCTTGTAGAAATATCCAAAAAACAAACGGTTTGAATATTTAGAAACTCGATTAGAAGAGCTTTAATTTGATAGGTTGTACTGCATACAAATCTATATATAGTCCGAGATATGAGCTTCTAAAGTCGGCTCCATGCATCAGAAAATTCTGGCGAAACTGCCCCACCAGACATCTTCAATCTGTCATAACCTTTTGCACATAACTCCAAATGACAAATGGGTTAATGTTCTGAAAACTAGACTTCAAGATCTACAACTTTAATGCTGTTCAGATTCCGTATAGATTATTATATATACACTTCCAAAGTTAGCTCTTCGATGCATAAATTGCTGTCAAAACAGCTTTTCTGCAGAAAAATTTCAGCAATTCTTTGGTCAGAAATTCATTCTGTTAACCTTCCGAAATCCACCCGAGGCCCTCGGGACCTTAACCAATTATACCGACATGTCCCAAAACATGATACGAACTTGTTCGAGGCCTCAAATCACATCAAACAACGCCGAAATCTCGAATCGCACTAAAATTCAAACTTTATGAACTTTGAAATTTCAAACTTCTACATCTGATGCCGAAACCTATCAAATCACGTCCGATTGACCCCAATTATTTCACACAAGTCATATTCGACATTACAGACCTGCTCCAACTTTCGGAATTGGAATCCGACCCCGATATCAAAAAGTCAAACTCTCGGTCAAACTTCTCTAAAACCTTCAAATTTCTATCTTTAGCCAAATGACTTCAAAATGACCTCCGGACATCCGAATTCACTTCCGATCGCGCTCCCAACTCCAGAATCACGATACTGAGCTATTCCCAGACTCGGAATCCCAAACGGACCTCTATAACACTGAGATGCCTTCCAACCCAAACTTATGAAATTCTTCTAATATACTAACTTCCACAATATATGCCGAAATGCTCCCGGGTTATCCAAAACCCGATCAGGACATACGCCCAAGTCCGAAATCATCATACGAACCTGCTAGAACCTTCAGATCTTGATTTCGAGGTCGTTTACTCAAAATTCCAATCTTAGTCAATTTCTTCAACTTAAGGCTTCCGAATTGAGAATTTTCCTTCCAATCTAACTCCGAACTTCCTGAATTTCAACTCCGACCAAACGCACAAGTCAAAATACCTGAAATGAAGCTGTTCATGACTTTCAACCACTGAACGATGCGTTAGAGCTTAAAACGACTGGTCGGATCGTTACATTCTCCCCCACTTCAACAGACATTCATCCTCGAACGTGCCAAGAACTTCTCTTGAGATATCTAAATTCACTGACCAACACCTCGTGCACCTGCCCATGCTGACACAGCCCATTTGAACACAAAAACTTGAAAAACAATCTGAAGATAACCTCCTTTATCCATACAGCAAATTCCGGACTCAATTCCAACACCCGAAATTCACCACCAGGCCTGCTCTGATTTAGGAATACCGTATCAATTACCACACGAGGCACCAGAACCCAACTTCGCACCTTCGTTGAATCGACACCATACACTGCATAGTCCATCTGTTGACCACCATGACGCTCCCTGAACCTTAATGGCCAAAATTCTACGAATCTGATGCTCGCAATGCAATTTATAAGATATATACAAACATCCTGCTAATATGTTGCCGATACCACCACAACGCAGAAGATGCACAGACATTGGTAACCAACTACAGAGTTAATCAAACATTGAAATCCTTTCTCTTGACTTAGATCATCATCTCATTGCAGAACAAACAATGGTGATTGTCCTGCAGTTTACTTCACAAAAATCATATCACACCGATCCCAGATTTATAATTCTCGTCTCACCCAGTATGAACTGTTCAAACAACAATTCCTCCCAGACATGACCAACAGCCACACACGATGCCATAATGCGCCAATAGGCCACAACTTGAACATGATACATAGGAAATGACTCAGGAAAGGACTACTCAACCCACGCAACCAATATAAACTCTCTCGAAAATACAGGAAGTAAAACACAAGGAAAATAATTATAGGAGCCCTACTCAACATCACGCTGTTGCGGCGTGCAACCTGATCCAAATGACATACCCGTGGCGGCGTGCTACCCAATCCCATCATAAAATTTACATAAAGAGATAAACACGGAGCTGAATTGCTCATTATTACAAATCACTGAATACCGGTCACAAGCACGCTAAGTGCATAATACCATTCTGGGGAGACTGATGGGCCATATACTACCAACTCAAGCACAACTGAGGTGCGATATATAACCTGAATCTCAAGAGCCGCACTGCTCACATAACCACATCACTACGCGGAATCTCAACACATACAAAATTATCAGGCCCTTTCACAACTCACACGGCACAATCATAATATACATGAATCAACAAAGACGAGACAACATCTGATATCCCAACACCCCTCCTTGAGGAGCGCTATGCAGGAATGAACACATTTGACTCGCATGAAGCCCATAATCTTGTTTGAATCCATTCATATTCAAGCCGATTCTGCTCACACTGAACTAGGCTGATAGCCTTACCTGGTCAAAACAACCTACTTCCCTTCATAGCACGCAAGAACAACCATCATAGACGGGACGAACACCCCACAATCCACAACCAATTGAACCGAATGCCTTCAAGGCATAAATTCTCAAATAAGCAGTGTTGCCCTTCCTTATACTTGGTCTAAATCTCCAACCAATCAGGTGACTACATGTCACTCTTATACAATCTTTCGGGGTCACGCTTCCACGACCTTCCACGCAAAGGTAACAAGTTCGCACATCCATACCACCGATCACACTAACGTTGCAAGACAAATCAAGAACCCGTCCAGGATGCAAAGCCTCTTGCCTCAAACACCGATCTCAGGTGACACAGAAGATAATACCAGCCTACTCTAAACATTCAAATACTTTTCCCTTGCTCCTCCGAGCTCATGACATCCTTGTTAAAATCGAACCGCGATCTCGATTCTTACCTCCAATTCCACACTGACTACTGGTCCCAACATGCCAATATGGAATATCGTAGGAATTTCATCTTAATTCCTGAACCACTAATATGGTGAACACTTTATCATATAGAAAACCTTTACTTACCTCAATTCAGGAGGATCACAAACAACACACGAGCGAATTCTCACAATCACAATACATGCAAATTCCTTAAGTAGTGGTCTGAACCACCATAAACCATCCAGGATCCACCTACACCTGACAGGCCATAGCACTTGAATGCTTCCAATGAAATCTATTACAACGGTCGACATGCCCCAAACACATCTGAACAAACCATACATATACGCAATCACACCGAAGGAACTTGATCACTGCCGAACAAGTGCCATTTCAACCATGGCTAACCACATCCACCTTCCTTTTAATCATCTTCAATTGCCCCGGGGATAATAACATCTCCCTTCAACACATAGCAACTCATCCCGCAATTCTTCTCGAGTGACCCAGATTCACGAGACCGTGCTGCCTAAATCCCGCAGCCCGTCTTATACCCTTCCAAATTACCATTCCCACCACCCGGAGTCTATTTCCCTCACCCCTTCAACACTATCCTGCGTGCTGAAAATAACATAGGGTACTCCAATCATCTTTCCCTTTCTCAGAAACTACGCTGCAAAAGCTCGATTCTTAATCATACTGCTGCTTGAAACCCTTAAACACCGCATTCTCTAATCTTCGAATTCACTAGGACCACTGCGAAGAGTCACCCACTCCTGACTGACCCCGAGTACGATCAACTCCGAGGATCTCCTAGCACATGAACATCGTTTCGATGAAGTAAGTGACTGAGTCACTGCCCTTACAACTTGCTTATGCGTGAAGCCTAAATTCTGAATCTTTCAAAGCCTAACCCTGACCCAAATGGAATCTATCTGCGCATATCTACCAAGTTCCATGCATACTCACCATTTTTTATTCCCTTCCCTCAACTGAAATAACTTGCCAATATACCGACAATTCCGCAACCCTCCGAGAACACGATCCTACAACCCAACTACATGAGGTGGGACTCCCCCACTTAGCCCGAAGCTACTTAAAATCCCTAGCATCATTCACACATTCTGCCTCCTACCGAATATCCACTATGATCCCTTGCAGAAAACTAGCCAACCACACAACCGCTAACCTATTCCCAGAAATAACCCACCTGTGGAAATCACCAACTGATACCGTCTCTCGTGACTTCCTTCATCCCATACTTCTCAACTGCGGCCTTAATTCAATATTATTCTCCCTAGCTCTTAAACCAGCAGATCAGTATGACTTCAAACCCTTCGAAAAATCATCTTTATCGAGTCGCCTTCATTAGAAAATGCTTATTCCATGCTGAACCACATCGCACCACGACCTCTGATAGCCACTTCTCCAATACTTCTTCACAGTATTCTGACCTCATTCCACCGAAGACACCATGGCACCGACGAACTTAACACATTCTCTTCGATTATTGACGTCGATATCATAACACAGGTGAATGTTCCACCTCACTTGAAAACACCAAGTCTTACTACTTTATCACTCCAAAACCTGACAATTTACCATCTAAATGCCCGTGCTATGCCAGAATTACAATACTATGGCCTCGAAGTCACACCTTGAGGAAACCTCCCTTCAACCCATTCACCACCCCCAACATACAGGAAACATTCTCACATCATATCATCACCGCGCGATAACCAATCGAAAACACCATAACAATTTGAGCACAACCTCAAGGTTCTCAAGAACACGGCAACTGAACTGAAGCAACACCATACTCTCCTGCAGGGAAACAACAACAACCCTAACTTTCTACACATGGAAACCATGTCGCACCATATCCGTAGCACCATTACAATTCTTCAAACTCTCGATTCATGACAAGCTCTTCGCGACGTGTAAGATTGAGTAGGGGAAACATAGGCATAAACCTTAAGGAAATCAAATCGCACGATGAGATGTCAAGAAGGGAAGTACTCCTAACATCCCTGTAGCCTCTCGAAGATAAGTACAAATGTCTCTGTACCGATCCGCAAGACTCTATTAGACTTGCTCATGACTCGTGAAACCTAGCGGAACCTAGAGCTCTGATACCACATTGTCACGACCCAAAATCTATGGGTCGTGATGGCGCCGGACACACTGTCAAGTAAGCCAACCCCTAAATTAGTTAAAATACCTTCCTGCTTAACGTTTTCGAAATCATGCCCTTTTCTGCATTTCATAACCAAATAATTGAAAATTCTTTTAAATTAAATACGGCGGAAATCAACTTAATATAATAAAATAAATACCAACACATCCCCAGAACCCGGTGACACAAGTACATGAACAATTATATAATTCTTGTCCGAGAAATAAATTGGACAAAGGCAATAGAGATAAAAATGTAAAGACATAGAAGGGAGACTCTGTCAGCTGCGGAACGCCTCCAGATTAATGCAGCCCGAGTAAGTCTCCAAATCAATCCATGTACTATAAAGGTACCTGTGCAACAAAATGCACAGAAAGTGTAGCATGAGTACATAAACAAGTATGTACCCAATGAGTATCCCGTCTAATCTCGAAGAAGTAGTGACGAGAGGTCGACTCGACACTCACTAAGGTCCACCAGTATAATATAACATGATATAATGAAACAGTAAGAACATGAGACAGTGGGCAGCAAATACGTATGAAGTACAGGAAATCCAAGTAAATGCCGAAAGTAAATAACAATTTCCACTTTCCCTTTCCCTAAATGCTAAAGTAATTAAAGATTTCCACTTTCTTTTCCGCAATTATTTTTCCAAGTCAATATCCAAGAAGCAGTACCAAATAGTCATGCGCACACAAGAGTAAGACAACCGGTCGGCGTCGTAAGGAAAAATAGCTATGCACTGCCGAGGATCGAACGGCCCGTCCCAAAAGTGCATGCTTACCATAGGCATCTCTGCGCACTCCCGAGGATCGAACGGCCCGAACCAAAAGTGCGTCTTTCAAGGAAAAATAGCTATGCACTGCCAAGGATCGAACGGCCCGTATATAAGTGCATGCTTACCATAGTATAATCTCACAGGTGCACTGCCGAGGATCGAACAGCCCGTCCCAAAAGTGCACCTTTCAATCCGCCGTGGCGTACGACCCGCTCCCATGAGAGTGGGGAAAATCACACATCGCTCGCGGAAAGTAAATTGTGAAGTGGTCACATGCATACACAATATTCTTTTCTTATCATATTACTTTTCATAATCAATTGCTTTCGTATTACTTCTCGTAAAAAAATCCCTTTCATATTATATTTTCGTAAAACAATACCTTTTCATGTTATTTTAACTTCCATAAATCTCAGAGAAATAAAACTACGTATAACAGGACTTCACCACATATAAAACATCACAACAAAGAACACAAGGCATGTTGTGGGCCCTAAAACTACCCGTCATGACATAATAGCAGCTACGTACCGACTCTCGTCACTTTGTACGTACGTAGCCCCAAAAATAAGTATACACAGCAAATAGAATACCTATGGGGAATTTTCCCTCTTACAAGGTTGGAAAGGAGACTCACCTTGCTCCGGAGACGACTTCAATGGATGCGCAACGCCCCCAAACTATCCAAATAATGATAAACCAATGAAAATATACTCAAATATTCGTTAAAAATTCAGATTATATAAACTCCCATCTCCGCTCGAGGAATTGACCAAAATGCCCTCGGGCCCACGTGCCCGGATTCGAAAATTTCTCAAAGATAAATTCTACCCATAACTTTACTAACTCAAAATATAAAAAAAATTTACGATTTTCATGCTCAAATTCATGGTAAAAGTCCAAAATTCCAAGTTCTAGGTCTTCCCCAATAATCACAAATTTATAAAAAAATTTCCATGTCTAAATCCATGTAAAATCACATATTTAACTCAAAAATAGGAAGAAATCACTTACCTTGTGTTGCTTGGTGAAAATCCCTCCTTGAGCTCTCCAAAAATCATCCAAGCCAAATGAAAGAAATGAAAGAAATGGCCAAAATTCGTGTTTAAAACAATCTGCCCATGCTTCATCGAGTTGTACCTTCCACTTGTGCTGTGCCTGTTGTACATCCTGTTACAATTTTTCCTTGTTGAACACCTTCTGTTAAAACACCCATAACTCCTTGTAGAAATATCCAAATAATAAATGGTTTGAAGATTTAGAAACTAGACTATAAGATATTTAATTTGAGAGGTTGTAAACCATATAACCCTTTATATAGTCCAAGATATGAGCTTCTAAAGTCGGCTCCACGCATCAGAAAATTCTGGCAAAACTGCCCCACCAAACATCTTCAATCGGTCATAACCTTTTGCACATAACTCCAAATGACAAATGGGTTAATGTTCTGAAAACTAGACTTCAAGATCTACAACTTTAATGTCTTGAAAATGTTCAGATTCCGTATAGATTATTATATATACACTTTCAAAGTTAGCTCTTCGATGCATAAATTGCTGTCAAAACAGCTTTTCTGCAGAAAAATTTCAACAACTCTTTTGTCCGAAATTCATTCCGTTAACCTTCCGAAATCCACCCGAGGCCCTCGGGACCTTAACGAATTATACCAACATGTCCCAAAATATGATACGAACTTGCTCGAGGCCTCAAATCACATCAAACAACATCAAAATCTCGAATCGCACTAAAATTCAAACTTTATGAACTTTGAAATTTCAAACTTCTACATCTGATGCCGAAACCTATCAAATCACGTCCGATTGACCTGCAAATTTTTCACACAAGTCATATTCGACATTATGGACCTGCTCCAACTTTCGGAATTGGAATCCGACCCCGATATCAAAAAGTTAAACTCTCGGTCAAACTTCTCAAAAACATTCAAATTTCTATCTTTAGCCAAATGATTTCAAAATGACCTCCGGACATCCGAATTCACTTCCGATCGCACTCCCAACTCCAGAATCACCATACGGAACTTTTCCTAGACTCGAAATCCCAAACGAACCTCTATAACACTGAGATGACTTCCAACCCAAACTTATGAAATTCTTCTAAAATACTAACTTCCACAATATACGCCGAAACGCTCTTGGGTTATCCAAAACCCGATCCGGACATACGCCCTAGTCCGAAATCATCATACGAACCTGCTAGAACCTTCAGATCCTGATTCCGAGGTCGTTTACTCAAAATTCTAATCTTAGTCAATTTCTTCAACTTAAGGCTTTCGAATTGAGAATTTTCCTTCCAATCTAACTCCGAATTTCTTGAATTTCAACTCCGACCATACGCACAAGTCAAAATACCTGAAATGAAGTTGTTCATGACTTCCAACCGCTGAACGACGCGCTAGAGTTCAAAATGACCGGTCGGGTCGTTACAGATGTGAAAACAAGTTTGTGCCGTAAACTTGAGAAAAACATGCAACTTCAAGCTGAAATTGTTAAATTAAAAGTTGATCTTGAGAAATCACTAAAATAGACCTGTTCCACAGATGCTGCTACTGCCATGTACTTTAATAACAGTGGAAATAGGCAGAGGATTGGGTTCCAGAAGGAGAAAATTCCTTACAACCGTCACAACAAGTATGTCACTATTCCAAACAACTGGCTTTGTACCCACTGTAGGAACAATGGGCACTTCAAAGAAAGCTACCCCACAAGGGTTCAATCTGTTAAGAAAAACAAAGTGTTTGCTGACAGAGTGACTGCTAACAGGGGACCAGGTCCCACTAACAAAAATCGATTTTTACCTACATGGACTAGAAGAGCTCTCATCCACCCTTTTCCTCATTACAAGGGACCCAAACTTATTTGGGTTCATAAATCTAACCCTTAATTTATATGTGGATGCTCAAAGCACATGACTGGAAACACCATGGATTTTCTCTCACTGAAATCCCTGCAAGAAGGAGATGTATCCTTTGTCAATGGGAAAAAGGGGTACATTCTCGGTGTTGGAAGGGTTGGAAGGTTTCTTGTGCACTCAATTGAGAACGTGTACTATGTAGATGGGTTGAAGTACAGTCTCTTGAGTGTCTCTCAAATCTGCGATAAATGGAACAAAGTTGAATTCCTGTCCAAAGTATGCACGGCTACTAGTTTGGTAACTAGTGAAGTGGTTTTAATAGCTAAAAGGCACAAGAATATCTATATAGATTGAAGTTTAAGGAGGAAGTTTATGTTAAGCAACCTCCTGGGTTTGAAAGTCATGTGCATCCTGAACATGTATTCAAATTAGATAAGGCTCTATACATATTGAAGCAAGCCTCTAGAGCTTGGTATGAGAGACTATCAAAGTTTCTTTTGGACAATGGGTTTACTCGAGGGAAGATTAGCAATACATTGTTTATGAATAAATGGGGGAGGAACTTGCTAATTGTTCAGGTCTATGTGGATGACATCATATTTGGGGCTACAACAGATTCACTATGAAAGGAATTTGCCAAACTCATGGGAAGTGAGTTTGAAATAAGAATGATGGGGGAACATAACTTCTTCCTTGGTCTTCAAGTGAAGCAGTCCACAAAGGGAACATGCATCAGCCAGCAGAAGTACATCAAGGAACTTTTGAAAAGGTTCGACATGGAGGAATCAAAGGTGATCGACACTCATATTGCAGTTGCAACCAAGCTTGACATGGATAATCCTGGATCACCTGTGAACCATACAATGTACAGGGGATCATTGGATCTCTACTCTACCTCACTGCAAGCAGACCAGACATTGTATTCAGTGTGGGGTTGTGTGCAAGATTTCAGTCTAATCTTAAAGAGTCTCATCTAAAGGCTTCCAAAAGAATTCTACGATATCTCAAGGGCACACATGACCTGGTTTTGTACTATCCTTCAGGTGACAATTTTAACCTTGTTGGTTATGCTGACGCTGATTATGCAGGTTATCTAGTGGACAGAAAAAGCACTTCTGGAATGGTTCATTTCCTTGGATCATGCCTAATCTCGTGGGGTACAAGGAAGTAAAACTCAGTGGCTCTCGCAACAGCTGAAGCGGAATATGTTGCAGTTGCATCTTGCTGTGCTTAGCTACTGTGGATCAAGCAACTATTGGAATATTTTGGGGTATACATTGATTGTGTGACACTTCTGTGTGATAAGACCAGTGCTCTCAACATGGCAAAGAACCCGTTTCAGCACAAAAGAACCAAGCACATTGATGTACACCATCATTTTCTCAGAGATAATGTTGAAAAGGGGAATATCTGGATGAAGTTTTGTTGCACAGAAGATCAAATTGTAGACATCTTCACCAAGGCTCTATGCATGGAACACTTTGAGATAAACAGGATGGATCTGGGGTTGATGAAACCTAACTGAAAACCTGGTTCTCCTTCATTGGCTATGAGAGTCACACTCAGGTACAATTAACTAAAGTGTTTTCTGACCAAGCCTAACTCACATCAATACCGTTGCAGGTAGACACGCATGGTGATTACAGAAGTTAAAAGGTACGGTGTTGTACCGCACAAGGAAGCTACAAAACATTTTCAAAATATAGGTACGAAACCTAGTTCCTGTGCCACAAGTTAGTAGTTATATGTTTTCTTATGTTGTTCTCAAAAGACAACAAATTAAATGCTACCGCCACATCATCCGACTTTTCAGAGCCTGTATCTATCACCTCCCATCTCTCAAATCCTTTTACTTCTCCTGCACGTTTCGTTTTCCAAAACCCAACCGTCGTTTTCCTTTTGAACCCGTTCCTCTTTCCCCCCTATTTATTACTCTTCCTTTTTATAAAACCTTTTCATCTCTAACTACTCAGCACTATCTTTTCACATCTCCTCTCTGCAAATCGTAACTTCTTCTGAACCCTTTGTGCTTATCTCTCCAATGGTAGACGAAAACTCCTCCTCTCCATCTCCTACCTCTAACACCACTCCCACACCACAGAAAGTCTAGTCCTCTACCATCCCTGATGTCTTTACCCCCGCACTTGTTTCCTCTTCACCGCCTGTCATTACCCCTCTCTCCTTAAACCCTACAGATCTTCCTCCTATTGAAAAACCCAAAGAAACCCTTGAAAACGACACTCCTCAAGCTTCAGAAATTTCTGAGGATGACCCTGATCAGTATCTGAAATCCTCTCTCCTAGACTCTATGGCTCCCTTGGAGTCTCCCGAAAAAGATGCGGCCAAAAACATCATGGCCATTGCCGCTGAAAGGCTCACTTCTGAAGGAGCCTCTTCCCTTCCTAAGCCTCAAGGGGAAGAAACTCCATTCTTAGGAGATGAGGGGACCATGGTTCTGTTTGAATCTCCTGTTCACAACACTGTAAAAGACAAACCTGCTGAGGAACCTGTTTCTCCCTCTGCAGAAACCAACCCAGAACCCATCTATTACACCAAACCCTTGGAGTCTACTTCTCCCCTTTATGTGCATTTCAATGAGGACGATGAGGATGAAATGGTCCTAAGTGCTCGTTTCAAACTTCTTAAGCCAGTGGCTACTCTTGATTCATCCTCCAAGCGACCATCTACTCGGCTACAAAAGAAAGAGGCTCTCGACTCCGCCTTGGAAAAGAGAAAGAAAAGTCTTAAAAAGAAAAAGAAGAGGCTGATAAAGCAAAAGAAGGTGGTGGTGGAAGAGAATATTCATGTGATTGAAGTGGATGAGGATGTAGAAGAGGAAGCAAGTTCCCTAGTAAAAAGACATCCAAATCTCAGAAGTCTGTGGTTGGAGGTTCGGAAGAAGCTGTGAAAAAACATCGTGTGGCACCTGCGAAAAGTGGTGGCAAGCTCAATAAAGCTGTAGAGTTCTCTGAAAACATGTCTGTGGAAGTTGAATGTACCAAGATGAAGTCTGCTGAAACATTAAGGAAGAGAAAAAGGGAAACTGTTGGGGGACCAGGTTCGCTAAAGACCATACCTAGTGATAGTTGAATCCGACAAGAGAAGTTGAGAAGTCAAAAGGTACTGTGGGATCGGATATTTTACCCTGAAATATTAGAGATGGCTGGGATGCGGGAGATTATGGTAATTGTGGAGTTCCAGAAGTGGGACCATCTGTTTAATGTGGTTGTTGTATTGGTAAAAAAGAGTTTCACACGTAAGATGATTCTTGACAACTCAGCCAGCTACGTGGACCAAGGAAAATATGACAGTTGGATATGATTCTATAAAGAGGTACGGAATAGAGAGGTACGGATCAATAAACCTATGGGGTAATCAGCTACGGGAAACCCAACCTAATTGAGACAAAGAAGAGACACGGTTAGAATAAATCCGGACAGAGCTACGGGCAGATTCGGAGATCCTCAATTAATGACTCACACGTTACACAACCTTCACGCAACATTTACGGTTACTCCTTATAACGTCCATATTAATGTAATAATTAGTCATTAATGAGCGATCATTATGAGAGGCAGACGTTATATTAAGAAATTCCCTATATAAGGGAAGAAAATATAACTTGTAAAGGACATCTGAACGACTAAGGCAATGCACTTTATTTTCTGAGCATCTTTTTATCATCATTTACTGACTCCTCTTTACTTAATATTATTTCTTTGATTATCAGTAACCCGTGTTCATCCTAAAAATAGCTTTGGTCAAAGGATCTAATTATTTGGTTAAACAAATTGGTTCCGTTACCGAAAAACTAATAATCTATGTTTTCTTTTCAATCGATATCCTCTAAACTATGTCGAACTCCAACGACAACAACCAACAGAGAAATAGGATTCCATCACCTCTTCCATCCCCAAGAGGTTCAATGGAACAATCCCAAGAGAGATCCAACAACAACAACGATAACAACAATAATGATCAAACAGTAGAACAAGATTGTATAAAGCAGATGATTACAGAGTATGTGAGTCAAGCTTTGCAAGAATTTGCAAGGGGATTACCAGCAGCATCACCTACATCACTGACACCACCTCCTAATAACACTATTACTGTCAAAAATCCTCAGTCTGGGTTGGTAAACTCAGCAAGGGATGACACTCCTAAAGAATCTCTCGAAACGAGACCAGGTATGACTAATAACCCTGAATTACAAAATTTACTACTAACCTTGCAAAAAATGGTAAAGGAACAAAACGATCGAAACAAGCAAATTCCTGGAGTACCACCTGTTATCAAGGGCATTAATGTTTATAGATATTCTCAACAACCTTGGAAGCCAAGCGCAGCACCCTTGCCTATCCCCAAGAAATTTAAAATGCCTGACGTTCCTAAGTATGATGGAACAACTGACCCAGGGGACCATATGACTGCTTTTACCACCGGAGTAAAGGGCAACGACTTAACGAAACAAGAGATTGAATCAGTCTTTGTCAAAACGTTCGGAGAAACACTTACCAAAGGAGCCCTAACTTGGTATTCTCTTCTCCCTGAAAATTCTATTGATTCTTTTGCTGAGCTTGCAGATTCTTTCATAAAAGCATTCTCTGGTGCACAAAATGTCGAGGAAAGAATGGAAGACATATTTAAAATAAAGCAAGGAGACACGAAACTACTCCGTGAATTTGTAGACAGGTTCCAGTGAGAAAGAATGCAATTACCCAGGGTACCTGATAATTGGGCAGCCATGGCGAGTAATCTAAACGACAAAAGCTCTAAAGCTACGAGGAGACTCAAAGAAATTTTGAGGGAATTTCCAGCTACAACGTGGAATGGTGTATATAACAGGTACAATACTAAACTTCGAATATAAGAAGATAACATTTCTCGTTCGAAAGATGAAAATCATTTCAGATCCAGGCGATGCGAATCAGACAAAAGATCAGGTAAAAACAGGTATGACCCTTACCTAGGACCATCGGGACGTGAAATTCGCCCCGGGTTTGAAAATACTAGGTCAGATTATAGACCATCAAGCAGGGATGTAGGCCCATCCTCATCTAGATCCAGAAAGGATCGGGATGAACGACCTAGAGGTAATGCACGAATCGGGGATCATACCTTTAATGTAAGTACTCCTGAACTTGTTTCGATATTAAGAAATATGGGAGATAAGGTTAAATGGCCCATAGAAATGCGGTCAAACCCAAATAAAAGGAACCTTGATTTCTGGTGTGAATTCCATAATGATCATGGACACAGGACTACAGATTGCAGATTTTTACAAGGAGAAATAGAATAATTATTGAAACAGGGCTATTTAACAGAACTGTTTAGTGATAAAGGTAAACATGCATATATGAAGAACAGACAGGAGTCCCCAAAACCTCCATCTCCAAAAAAAACCGTCAACGTGATACATGGAGGAGATGAAGTGAACGGAATAGTTTGCAAATTAGCCTCAAAGGTCACAATTACCCACGGAAAGCGGGTTTGAGAAAATCCATATGAAGATAATATAACCTTTGATGATGCATATTTTGGCGGACTAATGCTCCCCCACAACGATGCTCTGGTAATATCCTTACTCATTCATGACACTAACGTTAAAAGTGTGTTGATTGATCCAGGTAGTTCAGTCAATATCATTTTGCTAAGAGTCGTGGAAGAAATGCTCATGGGAAATCAGCTGATCCCAAAGGCAAGAGCCATATCAGGGTTCGATAACTCAATAGTGATAACCAAAGGAGAGATCAAACTTAGCACTTACGCTGAGGGAGTAATAACAACACCAAATTCCAGGTCATTGATACAGACATGGCTTATAACGTGATTATGGGAAGGCCCTAGATCCACGACATGAAAGTAGTACCATCCACCTTACACCAGGTAATTAAGTTTCCCTCACAATGGGGAATCAGAAAGATTAGAGGTGATCAACAGACCTCCAGAAATATAAATTCGGTGTCACATTATAACAAAAAAGTAGATACGAAAGAACCGAAAGATAGAGAAATCTTCTAGACAGATATCATCGGCCAAACAGGTACGTAAAAAGTTACTGGCCAAACAGGTACAAAAGAAGTGAACGTTCAAGCAGATACGGAAGGAGATACTCACGAGAAGGTGAATCCAATCACCACGGAAGATGAATTGGACCACACATATGTAGATTCCAGACCGGACGTCATTCATGAACCAGATGAAGACGAACACATCAAAACAACTACGGAAGAGCTCGAAGTTGTTGTATTGTTTGAACAAAAACCTGAACAGAAGGTGCATGTAGGCACGAGACTGAGCCCCGGTCGAAAGGGTAAGTTAATTTATTATTTAAAGGCTAACGCAGGTTGCTTTGCGTGGTCCCACTCAGATGTGACAGGTATCCCACCAGAAGTGATGACTCATAAACTAAATGAAGATCCATCCTTCGTACCTGTTAAGCAAAAGAAAAGAAAGCAAGGACCATTTAAGAACCAAGAGATTGACGAAGAGGTACATAAAATCTTGAAAATTGGTTCGATACGAGAGGTAACGTACCCTAACTTGTTAGATAACACTGTGGTAGTACCTAAAAAAAATGAAAAATGGAGAGTATGCGTAGATTATACAGATTTAAATAAAGCATGCCCAAAATATTCATTCCCATTACATTGTATAGATCAAATGATTGATGCCACCGCAGGTTATGAATTATTAAGCTTTCTAGATGCATATTCTGGTTATAATCAGATTAAAATGGATCCCTCAGACGAGGAAAAAACCTCCTTTATTACAAACAGGGGGACTTATTGTTATAAAGTCATGCTTTTTGGCTTAAAAAACGCTGGAGCCACCTATCAAAGGCTAGTGACCAAGATGTTCCAGGAACATCTGGGAAAAATGATGGAAGTTTACATTGATGACATGCTGGTAAAGTCAACACAGGCGGAAGACCATTTCCAGCATCTTTCTACTACTTTTGACATTTTACGCAGGTATAATATGAAGCTAAATGTAGAAAAATGCGCTTTTGGTGTACAATCAGGTAAAGTTTTGGGTTTTCTTGTATCAAACAGGGGAATAGAGGTAAATCCCGCTCAAATTAAAGCTATAGAAGAAATACCTTATATACTAACAAATAAAAAAGAAGTTCAAAGACTATTGGGAAGAATCGCAGCTTTGGGAAGATTTATTTCCTAGTCTTCCGAAAAATGTTTTAAATTCATTTCAGTCCTCAAAAAGCAGAATTAGTTCGAATGGACTGAAGAATGTCAACAAGCCCTCAAGAATCTGAAGGCTTATCTATCAAAACCCTCGCTGCTATCAAAGCCAAAAGAAGGGGAGAGACTGTACATCTACCTAGCTGTCTCAGAAATTGCTGTAAGTGCAATATTGGTAAGAGAAGATAAAGGTAAACAATCTCCTATTTATTATGTAAGTAAAACTTTACTAGATTTTGAAACTGGATATCCACATCTAGAAAGGTTAGCCTTAGCTTTAATAATGGCATCTAGAAAATTACGACCATATTTTCAATGTCATCCAATCATTGTTGTGGCTTCATATCCTTTAAGAAATATTTTAATTCGAGTCTATGGACCCTATTTACCGATGGCTCTTCCAATGTAAAAGGTGTCGGCTTAGGCATAGTCTTAATATCACCCACGAGTGAAAAGACACGGCAGACTATCAAATGTTATCCTATAACTAACAATGAAGCAAAGTATGAAGCTGTTATTGCAGGACTAGAACTCGCACGAGAACTCTCAATCGAGCAAATCGTAATCAACAACGACTCCCAACTGGTAGTAAATCAGTTGCATGGGACTTACATCGCTCGAGAGACTCGAATGCAACAGTATCTGGAAAAGGCACGAGAGCTCGTGAGGCAATTTAAAACACGAAAGGTAATACAAATACCTAGAGAGGAAAATGCAGAGGCAGATGCATTAGCTAACCTCGCAGCAGTGACGGAAGTAACAAACAAAGACAATGCAATTGTCGTTCATCTATTCCATTCAGCGATCGACCAGGACAGGAATGAGGTAACTTTCAACAATTTTACTTGGAATTGGAGAAACGAAATTCTTAATTTTTTGCAGAATGGCACCGTACCTGAAGATAAGAAAATGGCTCAAGAACTTCGCCGCAAAGTTGCACGGTACTGCCTTATTTGCAATTCATTATATCGCAAGATGTTCGGAGGGCCCCTAGCTAAATGCCTTGGACCTAATCAAATGGAATTCGTGATGAAAGAAGTCCATGAAGGACACTGCGGAAATCATTCAGGAGCGAGATCCTTGGTAAAAACCTTAATCAGAGTTGGGTACTACTGGCCCACGATGGACGAAGAAGCCGAGAACTTCGCATCTAAATGCGACAGGTGCCAAAGGTTCGCCAATAACATGCATCGACCAGCGGAATTATTGCATCCAATTATATCCTCATGGCCCTTCATGAAATGGGGTACATAGTGGGACCTCTTCCCTTAGCTAAAGGACATGTACGGTTTCTACTCGTACTAACCGACTATTTTACAAAATGGGTAGAGGCAGAAGCATTCAAAACAGGTGCGAGAAAAGGAAGTTAAAAGCTTCTTATGGAGAAACATAATATGCCGCTTTGGTATACCAAAGGAGATCGTGTGTGATAATGGCCCACAGTTCATAGGCTCACAAATCACAAAATTCTTCGAAAGCTGGCAAATCAAATGAATCACTTCAACGTCATACCACCCTGTGGATAACGGTCAAGCAGAATCGACAAATAAAATCATCATCAATAACCTGAAGAAGCGGCTAGATAAAGCCAAAGGAAATTGGTCTGATGAGTTACCAGCGGTACTATGGGCATATAGAACAACTTCAAAAATAGCCACGGGATAAACTCTGTTCGCACTTGTCTATGGATCATAGGCCTTAATACCTGTGGAAATTGGCGAACCAAGCATAAGGTTTATAACAACCATGGAGGAAGCAAACGACGACGAATTTAAGACTAATCTAGATCTGCTTGAAACACGAAGGGAAGCAGCGCTAATACAGATTACAGCTCAAAAACAAATCATTGAGCGTTATTACAACCGTAAAGCTCATCTCAGATACTTCAAGATTGGGGACTGCGTCCTCAATAAAGTCTTTCAATCAACGAAAGAAGCAGGCGCATGAAAGTTAAATCCAAATTGGGAAGGACCCTACAAAGTCCGAGGCATATCTAGGAAGGGCGCCTACGAGCTGGAAGCCATGGACGGCAGAATCCTACCGACAAACTAGAATGTCATCCACTTGAAGAAGTACTACTTCTAAGGAAAAGAAGTACCCCCAGTCAGGTATCACACGTTCGATTTTATTTTGAACATTTAATTTTAGAAACTTTTTTAGATGATAGGCATAAAGCTAACCCATCACCAGATGATGATATTAAACCTGCAAAGACGCGAGGAAGTAACACAATTCCCGGTCTAGGGTTACACTTTCTGATGGACGTTTTAAAGGGTTAAGCAGTCATCATCTAAAAACTATATACCTTCGAGTCACGCACGTTTTTCCTTTTCAGGAAAAGGACCACAATGAAGGAATAATCAAGTGCTCAAGATTTCATTCTTCAAAGCTAATACACTTGGGGGACTATACAATATGAAAGGCTAAGACGAAGCAAAGAAGACTATCAGAAAGTCAAAGCTCGAGCCTGAAGATCCATCTACCCAACAAGTCAAGTGATACGAGCAGAATCGAAAGAGCTGAAGACTCAAATGCAAAGCCTAATTCAAAAACCTTCGGGTTGAAAGGCAAAAATATTAGCCACGAGGAAGAAATGCACATCTTTGTACTTATTCAAAACTGTTGTAACCAAAAAACAGTTAGGGGTAAAAGAACATCATCATTGTACTCATTCAAAAACTGTTGTTATTAAAAACAATTACGAAATCTTTGTACTCATATAGAAAACTGCTATCAAATAAAATAGTTACGGATGAAAGATCAAAATCCTTGTATTTGTTCAGAAAACTATTATTAAATAAAACATTTACGGATGTAAAAGCATTTCCCTTGTACTTATTAAAAACTGTTATTAACAAAAACAGTTGCAGGTGAAAATCCCAATCTTTATAAAAACTGTTACTAACGAAAAACAATTGTTCCCTTGTATTAACTCGAAAAAATTGTTACGTATGAAAAACAGTTACGAAATACAAGTGTATACCAAATCTGTTAAAAAAAACAGTTGCAAGACGATAATCGAACACATGTAAAATGTCATGGAAGTTCAAACAAAAAACTTTCCTCAGAAACATTCCTAAACATGTGAAAAATTCCTATCACTCTATTGCATTATTACACCATCATGAAGTTGAGATGTCTTCTTCATTAAGTGTCAATTATAAAGGGCCCTCTTTCATAAACAAAGCCTGCTACAAAAAGGCTCACATTTTATATACAACACCATGCCTACTACGAAAAGGTATGAGTGATTTCAGCATCTTCATGCAAAACCTCAGAGGTAAAATAAAAACCTCAAAAATTAAAACATGCAAAAGACTTAAGAGTGAAACAAAAACTCAAAGCAAAAAAATCATACTTGCATATATTCAAAAAGAGCGGCTAAGTAAGAACTAAGTACTAGCTACTTAGCCGCATATAATTTATACATTAAGGTTCCCCTAAGTTGTCATTTGGGGACTTTAAAAGATCCAAATTTACCCCCGATGGAGTTGGGGGTAACCACCAATCAAATAAAAAAAAAAGGGTGAATCAACAACTTAATCTTCTTGAGGAGGAGAAATGACTTCTTCACGGGCAGCAGGAACATGAGCAACTTGAGACGAAGAGGCGTGAGCAGCGGGAGTCTCATCTTCAGGTGTAGAGAGAGTCTGATCTTGTTGTGCCTTCTCCATGGCTTCCTTGATTTTAGCAATTTCAGCGTCAAGATCAAAATCTTCCCGACTCATTTCCGCCAATGTGTCGAGGTGAGAATTCATGTATGCCCAACTAACACCGACAACAGTCGCCTCTTCGAGAGCATCATAATCTCTCTCGCATACCTCAAGCTCAGCTCTTAGCCCGCCCTTTTCAGCTTCAACAACTTCATGGGCAACCCTCAAAGGAACAATCGACTCCTCCAAAGATTGAACTTTATCTAAAGCATTGCGAAGATCCTCCTGAGTCCGGGTGAATGACTGCACAAGCTCACCTGAGTATTCCTCCTTCTGCCCCAACAAATCTTTCAAGTTCCTAACTTCTTCTGAGGCACGGGATAATTGCTCAACAAACGAAGACTCAAGAATGCTCTTGTCTTTGTCCTCTTGGTTAGAGGAAGCCTTCTCCACTTCCAATTCCGCAGCCCCGACTCTCAACTGCCGCTCCAAGGTACACTTATATTCTTCTAAGGCTTCCATGTCGAGCCTCAGGCTTTCATATTTCCTCTTCCAATTCCCCTCTTCAGCATGCCACTCCTTTAGCTCTTGCTCAGTGTTAGAAATCCTCTTCATAAGTTCTATGCTTATGAGATTGGTCTACAAAAAAGGAAATCAATTAGATATGATAGATTTCATGTACAAAAATGAAATGAGAAACAACGCATTTTACCTTCAAAGAGGAATGAACAACTTTGTTAGCCCATGTAAGGGCGCTATGGCTATCAAGCTTAATCCTCTCTGTTGGGCCAATCAAAGGCTTCAACCAAACTTCGGGTTGACCAGATTTCTTAAAAAGGCTTCCATCAGCAGAAAGCTCAATTAGCACTTGCCTCATCTCCCTACTGGAAGACCCTACTTCTCTAACAGGAGGAGGCACGGAAGCAGGCTGAGGTAAAGGAGCCACGGATAATGAAAATTGTTGAGCAGAAGAAGTAATAGGCACGAAAACTTGAGGGAGTGAAAGAGTCGCGGGCAAGGCAGCAATGGGAGCAGTAATAGCCAAGGGAGTGGAGGAGATAGCAGGAGCAGACGAAAGAGCTTCTCTGAAAGAAGGGGGAAAGACAGCCAAATGAACTTCATCAATAGCGGGGCCAAAACCTTCGCGGAACAAATAATCCACAAACTCATGTACGGGAGAGGGAGAAGCATCTTCAGAAGTAGAGGGTATGACTTCAGGAATGGAAGGCACAGCCACGGGTGAAGACCCATCGTCCGAAATCACCCTCCTTCTTCGTGACCTGTGCACCAAAGTGCCCTCCTCTTCTTCTTCTTCTTCTAAAGTTTGAGACTCACTAACCTTTATCTTAGAAGAATAAGAACCAACAATAATCTCTTGGGCCTGAGCCAGAGACATTTTCGGAATGGACGCAGCATACACCCCATGAGCGGGAAACCCTATCAAAAGGAAAAAGGTTAAGAGAAAGAGGGAAAGAGGCTCAAGTAAGAAAAGGAGCGGAAACCAAAAGCTTCACTTACCGTGGGTCTTTACTCTCCAACCGTACTTCCCAGAGAAGTACTTCCAAGACCTTCCTTCTAAGGGAGCAACCGACAACAATTTTTCTACCCAATCATGTATACCAGAGACATTCTCAACAGTACCCACGATTGCTGAAGGAAGAAGAAACAGATACGGTGTTAGTAAAACACTTCAAGAAAAAATAAGAAAGATAACAAATATGAGCTAAAATGTATCACGTGCACGATTCCACTTCTCAGGGAAGGGAAGATTTTCCTCGCCCACTAAACTAGCAGTGGGCACAGCAACGTACCGAAGGTACCAACCTCTATCCTTATCATCTCCAGGGGTTACCAACACTCTTTTACTCCTAGCAGCCAGAGTAAAAATCCCCTGACAAAATAAGGCATGAGAATAAAGATGAATAAGATGGTTAAAAGTAAAAGGATCTGAGGCCGAAGTAGCTAAGCATCTGAGACACGCAACAACCCGCCACACAAGAGGACCAACCTGTCGTAAGCAAATTTTGAAGAAACAGCAGAAGTCAATGATGACTGGATCGATAAGAGGTCTAAATCCTAAAGTAAAAAGGTACGTATAAACAAAATAATACCCCGTCTTGTAAGACGTTATTCTTTGGTTGTTATTCGGAATATAGACAGGGAAATCAAACCTCAAAAAACATTCCCTGCGAACAAGGGAAATCTGACCTTCGGTGATAAGGGTAGGGTAAGTATCAACACTATCTAGAGATAACGACTGATCTACAAGGACTTGACAATCCTTAGTAAAGGTGAACTCAGCAGGTATAATTTCGTCTACTCAAGGTTCGCGTAAAGGCCCATGATGATCTCTACCCCTAGAGGAAGACTTGTAAGCCCTAGATCTTGAAGAAACTAAAGACCTAGAAGATGGAGGAGGAGTAATAAGGGAAGAAGAAGAGCCTCTCGAAGGAGTAACACCTAAGCTCCTTAATCTACCACCTCTCCGACTCCGGGTTGGAGCAGTAGAAGGGGTTAATCCTTCGACATCTATAACTCTATCAGGTTGGTTAGAGGAAGACATACTTACGAAGACAAGAAGGAATTCTTTACAAATTATAAAGCGTTTCGTGAAAGTAAATAAAAGAAGAAGAGGTATTTATACTTGAAGACAACTATCAAACATGGGATAAAACAATGATGAGAAAAGTCATAATTGAAGGTGTCACTTTGTTACTGAACAACCGCAAAAATCCCTAAAAGGCGTCGAGTAAGTACAGAACCAATCCGGAAGGGACACGTGGTTTAGGCATTAAATGGAAGTCACAAACGACATCTATGTTCAGAAAAGGATATAATGTTTCGAGATAAAGCAGTGGAAAAATATTCCCGCCATAAATGTGTATCCACTTACCAAATATTAATCGATAAATAAATGGTAAGTAGGGGACTATCTGTATTGGTAAAAAAGAGTTTCACACGTAAGATGATTCTTGACAACTCAGCTAGTTACATGGACCAAGGAAAATATGACAGTTGGATATGATTCTATAAAGAGGTACTGAATAGAGAGGTACGGATCAATGAACCTACGGGGTAATCAGCTATGGGAAACCCAACCTAATTGAGACAAAGAATAGACACGGTCAGAATAAATCCGGACAAAGCTACGGGCAGATTCGGAGATCCTCAATTAATGACTCACACGTTACACAACCTTCACGCAACAGTTACGGTTACTCCTTGTAACGTCCCGTTAATGTAATAATTAGCCATTAATGAGCGATCATTGTGAGAGGTAGACGTTATATTAAGAAATTTCCTATATAAGAGAAGAAAATATAACTTGTAAAGGACATCTGAACGACTAAGGAAATACACTTTATTTTCTGAGCATCTTTTTATCGTCATTTACCGACTCCTCTTTACTTAATATTATTTATTTGATTATCAGTAACCCATGTTTATCCTAAAAATAACTTTGGTCAAAGGATCTAATTCTTTGGTTAAACAGTTGTGCCAAAGGTGTACGAAGAGGCCGTGCAGAACTTTTATACTTCCCTCTTCACTACTACGGGGAATCATATATGCGTCTTGGTCAATTATGTGGATATACTGTTTGATGATGCCGCTTTGGGGAAGGTTCTTCAGGTTCCATCTAAAGGGTTGTCTTCTATGAAGAGTGCTTGTGAGGGAAACTTTCGGAGAGCTATTTTGAAGGAAGGCACGATCCAGCAAGGGGACTGGGTACATAAGAAAGCACTACTCCATGTTTACCAGCTTCTCTTTGAACTGGTTAATAAGGTGCTCTTACCCCGTGCTGAGAGAAGGTCCATTGCCTCCAAGTCAAATTTGGTGTTGATGGAGGCCCTTGATTCATTCAAGCCTATCCATTTGCCCGCGATCATGATTGAACATATGCCCAAGGTGGTGAATTTTAAAGAAGGCAATCATGGGCTTCCGTATGGTTTCCTACTTACTCGCGTGTTTGAATTCTACAAGGTACCTCTGGATAACCCACGAGTAGGGACCCACAAGCAGACCTTTTCTAAGACAACCTTAGAGGAATCTGAATGTTTAGAGAGAGCTGGGGGTAGCACTTCGACAATCTCTCAACTGATCAATACTCTGAATGATGCAACTGAAGTGATTAGGAAGTTGAAGGCTCAGAATGCTATCTTGGAGACTTAGTTGAGTCAAGCTGTTGGGGAACCTGATTCTGTTAATTCTTCCAATGTGGATGTTGTCCGCTTAACCAAGGAAAATGCTGAGCTTAGGCAGCAGGTGGAGAACCTGCGGGAGACACTTCTCGAGGAACAAATGTCTACAAACGCCTACATGGACCTGGTACTCAAAACCTTGACTGCCTCCTCGTCCAAGCCCTCTTTTTCTAGTGCCCCTAGGTTCTCGTCAGTGTCCAGTCTTCTTATACTTTTGATGATTGTGGTTGGTGGTTATTTTTTTTTGCGATCACATTGGATTTCACCGTACTGCTCCTATTACAACAGTCAAATTAAGTCTTTGATTTCATAGCAAAGACTTTTATGTATTAAAATCCTTTGCTATTAATGAATCAGCTTCCTTATGTTATGTATGCTGCATGTTTCCTCTTTATTTCTGTTTTCTATCATGTTGTGTGCACAAATAGGGAATGAGTTAGCTCTGTTAGACTTCTTTATGCTTTCTATCTATTTTTGAATTTTTATGATACCAAAAAGGGGAAGATAATTGGTGGCAGGGATTAAGGGGGAAACACATAGACAGGGGGAACAATATGGGGCTCTGGTATTTTATCTGGTTAAGTTAGGCTCTATACCTGGACGTCAATTTTAAAAGTTTGTCATCATCAAAAAGGGGGAAATTGATGGGTTAGTATTATGAACCAGATAAAGGACATGATGCGTATCCAGCACAACCAATCTGCATGAACTCAAGAAATCTGGGCGGTGTGTGCTTGGACTCACAAGAAACTGTTTAGGAACCTAATCCCTTGACATTCCCCCTACAGAAGTAAGAGTAAACTCTACAACTTGAAAGCAGTGGCAGAAAGTGATTGCCTGCAACTGTGCACGCTACAGTGTAGAAACAGTGCAGTATTCACTTCCTATTGGTTGTAGAGTGTACCAACTAAGTATGAACATCATTCTTGGGATGTCTTTGAGATATAATATCTTGTTAGAAGACAAACAAGATATTCACTTGAGCATTTACAAACATTCTCTCAAGCATTGAATATCTGCTCTTGCATTAAAGGCTCAAGTGTGTCAAGAACAAGAAGACAACTCCACTAAGACGGACCAGTTTCACTACGTGTTCTTATGTGTCCTTAGTTTAGTTGTAATATTATGTTTTGCTTTCTATTGTATCATATCTTGCTTTATTAGAAGCTTTGTTTTAGGAAACCCAAAATTATAAACCATATGTGTTTGTGTTGTGACTAGTGTTAGTCATAAGTTAAAGTCTCTGTAACTAGTGAGTAACAAAGTGGCTTGTAATAAGTGTATTACAAGTTAGTGAGTTGAAGTCTTTGTAAGAGAGTCATTACAAAGTGCCTTGTAATGGTTGAGATTACAAGTTAGTGAAGTTGAAATCTTGCCAGTGTAGGTTGTGGTTTTTGTTCCCTTGAGTTGGGATTTTTCCACGTAAAAATCTTGTGTCTCTCTTACTTATTGTCTCTATAGATAACTTTGAGGGAACTGGTAAAAGAACGGGTCTCTTTTCAGTTGGTGGACTCATACAAACTATCAGTCTTGCTCTTCCAAATATTAAAATCAGTGTTAGTTGAATGGATGTTATAGAGGAAGTGGTGAGGATTTTGTGTATGAAAGTCATATTTTGAGGAAAGCAGTTGTGCCCAGAGTGAGGAGGTGCTTTGTGTACGCCATAGGAGGTGGGTAAGCATTGTAAAAATTTTGCATTTTAATTTTGGTATACCTATCCCTCATGTATTTTTTGGAGTAGTAACAGTAGCCCAATTTATGAGATGGATATTGTCTTATGAGGTGTAGTACCCCATAAGAAATTACATTGTATGTGATCTTGATGATTGGTAATTTTTGATG
This sequence comes from Nicotiana undulata, assembly GCA_005239495.1. Taxonomy (NCBI): domain Eukaryota; kingdom Viridiplantae; phylum Streptophyta; class Magnoliopsida; order Solanales; family Solanaceae; genus Nicotiana; species Nicotiana undulata. The sequence goes on from ML258991.1 coordinate 29,084, forward strand.
GAATAAGATTAAGTTGCATAACATGAATGGGAATTGAATTTAAGACAGAATTAGTGAGTGTTGCCCGTCCAGCTAATGTGAGGAATTTTGATCTCCATCCAGACAATTTAGTTTGAAGGTTTTTTTCCAAAAAACTGTCTACATTTGTTGAAACATAAATTTTTGATTTCTGGAAATTTATAAGTTAGACCGAATTTGGAACTTAACTGATTGAATAAATTGATGATAGTGTTTGCATTTGTGGAGTTTTCCTTGGCTAATATGATAAGGTTATCGACAAAAAGTAAGTGGGAGAGTGGTGGTGCTTTTCTTGTAATTTTAAATGGTGTCCAAGTAAGAATATCAACATGGTATTCAATTAGGCGAGATAATGATTCCATGCATATAAAAAATATATGAAGAGGGTGGATCCCCTTGTCTTATACCTCTCGACGGTTTGAAGAAAGGGGTTGGTTTCCCATTGATGAGCGACGAAAGTTAAGGTAGTAGTAACACATGACATTATTAGATTAATTAAGGGCTTTAGGAAATTTGATTATTGGGTGGAGAATATGATGAAAGACATTTTGGTCTGTCAAGGGTTTCTTCTAAATCAGTTTTGATCATCATGTTACCTAGATTACCCTTTTTATTTACAAAATGAATTGTTACACCCTATATTTTCGTACGTAAAAGTGCATCGTAAGCAAACTAATGTAGGACCCAAAATGAGATAATATTTGAAAGTATATAAAGTAAGTTAATCATGTTACCTCGGAGGTTACAAATATTGAAGATCATGAAAAACAAGTACAAAGAGGGTTGGGAGGTTCAGAAGCTAAAGGAAATGAAGAAAACAATGTTTCGTCGAAAGTCGACAAGTTGGGAATGTTATAACATGTACTTTTGAGTTGAGACTAGAGTGCTTAACATGATAAGTAGATTATGTAATGATTTATATTAGCCGTATGACATACTTGTGTTATGTTTTGAAGTCAAGCGAGTTGTGGAACAAAAGTCGATGAAAGCCATCACAAGTTACGTTCATAAGTTTTATTGAAAATTTTGGTCAAATGTAACTACAATGTTCTATCAATATACTTAGAGTTGCGAGGTGTTCCATCCGTCAAATTTAATATCTATGAGTCTACTTTCTAACGCATTAAATCATTTGTCAATAGGATATTGGAGTAGAGAGATATGGAAAGACTGCGCAGGCTGCTAGGTGACAAGTAGGTGTGTCACTACTTGCTTACATGAGAGCCCAAAAATGGGCCATTTTGGGTCGTCCAAAGAGGCCTCTTAAAGGCCTATTTTCTTCATATATTAGAATTAAAATAGGGTATAATAACCCGTCATAAGCTCTGCAAAAATCCTCCCAAAAATTTCCCACAAACCCTAATTGATTTTCTCTCCCTTTCAAGTTCCAATTGGAGGTAAAACCTAGAGTTTGATGAACCAAGATAGGAGCTGAGTTATCCAACAAATAGGGTGAGTTTTACTGCTCTCTTTCGTCCATTTTTTTCTGCTGTAAATTCATGGTAAGTCGTTCTATAATTGTAAGAACTTACGTGACGGTGATCGGAAGCTGTGAGTTCGAGTTATTCACTTGTAGTGGACTATTTTGTGGACTGTTTTGTGTTGCTATTAGGCTGCATGTTTTACTATTTTTTGTGGAGTTTTGGAGAAGGAAGGGGGTGGAGAAACACTATATAATATTAGGGTGGTGGGCCGGTCGTTCGTCGTAACAATTCCGGGTCGTTTGACACTACTACTGTGTTCGTTGTGTGTATAAAGAGATTGAGGTGTGTTGGGCTATTTTGTAGTATTTGATGGAGTATATAAGGCTGGAAAATAATGTATATATGTTGTTATTGTTGTGTTATTGTGTTGTTGGTATTTTCTTGAATTTGGAGGAAGTAAGGATTATAGGGGAGATGTTGACCGTTTTAATACAAAATAAGAGTGTCGTTCATTGTGCGATAGTTGTACCTTTCGTAACTTAATGATAGTACTACTATCGTTGTTGTAGATTAAGGTGCGAAGATGCGAGTTCAACTTTGTGATTGTAAAGATTGTGATAAGTTATGTTAATGCTAAACTTTTCCTTCATTTTGGCATTATCCAGTAACTATATGTGTTTTATAACGAGACATAAAGAGAAGTCCATATTCCTGAATTTGTGTAAATTTTTCTAGACTCATAAGTTACAGCATTCTCCCTTATCGGGATTTCATATTCTGTTTAGTTTTGTCTCCTTTCAGTTAAGAGAGCATAAAGTATATATATATATATATGTACAGTATTATAGTATTTTCACCACCAACGAGCTATAATTGATGGGCAGGCCTCTATTGGGAAACCTCTGATCAGATGGTAAGTTATATACAAAGCCTACTGTGGTCGAGCACCTATGAGAGAGCCCAGAATGGCCGATATATAAAGCCTAGTATGGTCGAGCGCCTATGAGCGAGCCTACTACGACACATCAGTTATACGTTCCGAGCCTTATAGGTCCGGACATTTATTTTACTTGCTATATTGAGAGAGTAAAGTCAGTATCAGCAGGTAAGTATATCTCCAGATCATCTTTGACTCTTAGTTACTTTCATTTATCCTATTATTAGTTTAGTTTCAGCTTTCAGTTATTTTATTGCCTTACATACTCGGTACATTATTTCGTACTGACGTTCCTTTTCTAGGGGTGCTGCATTTCATGTATGCAGGTTCAGACATACAGACAGGTAGACCTCCTCAGTAGGTGTTGCCCGAGTCCAGCCTGATTGGTAAGCTCCATGTCCTTCGGAGTTGCCGGGTCTAGAATTTTTATGTACATCTTATGTATATATGTATATATGTTATGGGTAGGTTGGGGTCCTGTTCCGATCACAGTGCATCCATTAGTAGAGGCTTGTAGACATATCTTGTCAGTTAGTGCAGTATGTTGGGATTGTAGACCTTGTATGTATATTTTGTTGGTTTGTCAGTTGTATATGACGGCCTTGTCGGCCCAACGTTATATTCATGTTTAGTTAGCATTAGTTTTCGTTCAGCTTTATATTTTGCTTCATAAATTTTCTTGCAATATGGTCCCATGGCCAAAGTATGACATTATATGTTCAGAGTCCCTTAGTCGCAAGTTGATAAGCAAGGTTAGGTGATACATCGGGTGCCGGTCTCACCCTCAGGTTCGAGGTGTGACATGAATGAAAGGTTTCTTGTACAAGGATAGCATTATCTACTGCTCTACGCCTAGGAATGAGGCTACTTTCAGTGGGGTTTATGACTTTAAGCAGTAGAGGTCTAAAACAGTGAACGGTAATTTTAGTAATAATGTTATAAATGGTGTAACAAATACTGACAGAGCGATATTGATTAATTGTTTCAGGGTGAGATACTTCAGGTATGAGGGTAATAAATGTTGAATTGATGTTCTCTGCAAAAGTAGATGATGTAAAGGCAGTGTTACATGTATGGATTATTGCATCTTTTGTTTGGTTCCAAATTTTTTTATAAGTAAATAGGATGTAATCCATCTGGCCCTGGTGCCATTAATGGCTTGAAAAATTTAATTGCATTTAGAATTTCAAAATGAGACAAAGGTAATTGAAGTGTTTCAAGATCTTCATCTGTTGAAATATTAGGGTATGTGTGGGTGTGGTCTTGGGAGATAGAGAAAAGTTGTGTTGTATCAAATGTTGGAAATGAGAGAGGTTGTAGCATGAATTGTAGATGTATCAAAAGTCCAGTTACCTACTGTGTCATAGAGACCTAATATACGATTTTGTCTATGCTTTTTAATAGTGGAATTGTGAAAGAATTTTGTATCTGCGTCGTCGTTATTTAATCACTGGATACTAGATTTTAATATCCAGAATTCTTCTTCCTGCTGGAGAAGTATATTATAATTCGTGATGATTTTATTTTTTAAGTTATAGTGGAAAGAATATTTTCATGCGGGGTCTATACATTGAAGTCCTTGAAGTTTAGCTAGTAGTATGTTTTATAGAATATATTGCCAAATGTATTTATATTCCGGTGTGTAACTGCATCGGTGAAACATTGTAGACCCATAGGATACTTTGTTTGGTTTAACCAAGCCTCTGTTACAATATCAGAAATATCAGGATGTTATAACCACATGGTTTCTAATTTGAAGTTTGAATTAAGCTTTTGGAAAGGTTTGGTAAGGTTGAGAAGTAACGGGCATTGGTATGAATGGGTATGTGGTATGTCTTACATATGAATCTTGGAATAAATGTACTCACACATTGTTGGCATATAATGTATCCAACCATTCCAATATTAGGGTATTTGTGGTGGAGTGGGGTTGACAGAATTTACGCGTATTTGTCCTAGTGAATCTACTGTCAGAGAAACCTAGGTCCATCATATTGATATTATTAACTCAAATTGCGGCGGATTGCTCCCTGGCAGTTCCATAATATGATCTTCATGAGGTTGTCATTTTGAGTTGGAGCCCCCTTGTGGCTAGTGCTAATTCAAAATGCATCAGCAAGTGTGATGGATTGTAAAGAGATGTAGGCAGTAGGTTGTCGTTAAAGGTAGGTATCACATACTTCTCCTCCAATGAGAAGGGGTCGTGGCGGATATTCAATGAAGTTTTCTCCAGTGTTGGTGGGATAAAGATCCGGATATACTTTATCTATGTTTCCTAGCATGGATATACTTAGAAAGTCGTTCAACACCATTACTCCAAGAATGTTTTAGGTATGTCTTGTTCTTCTTCTGGTTGGTCTTCTTGTCGTGGGAGCTCCTATGGTGGAGATAGTGGTGATGAGAGTGGTGGTGGTATGTCCAGTAGTTCATGTGCCCCATTTGGCAGTTCCATAATATGATCTTCATGAGATTGTCATTTTGAGTTGGAGCCCCTCCCCCCCCCC